>JAQQAE010007359.1:0-15924 GCA_029823295.1 Pseudamia nigra
CTGGCACACTTTCTGAAGCTTCTCGCCATCCTCTTCATCTCCTCTCTCCCTCCTGCAGCAGTATTTAACCAACACATTTCTGGCTGAGATAAATGTTCTCTCCGCTCTCAAGATAAATCCACAAACTCCTATTAAAATTGATGTTTGATTAATAAAAATACTGTACACAAATGTCAGTCAGGTCATGAAACGTTTAAAGGCGTGCGGGTGGACTGATTCAGCAGCGCCAGAGAAAATGTTTCACCACGTACACACATGCGGACGTGACACGCGGGAACTGGGCCATCGTGAACATGACATTTGTGTGAAGCGTGACTCATTTGACTTGTGGGATGGAATAAGCCGTCATCTTTGAACATACAGCGACTGGTGATATCGTCTTCCTCTGCTGGCATACAAATACCCAATGTAAGCACATTATAATTCACAGAGCCCGAGCAAGAGTAATCGATCAGTCAGCAAATAGATGGAATTGGAAAAAAAGTGGTATCTTGTGGGTGTGCGAGGGTTACCCTTCATGCCTTGCTTCAAATGGCCAGGGTTATTAATGCAGCACTCGGAGCCACTATGTCCTTGGGAATGTGTGGGAAAGAGAGAGAGAGAGAGAGAGAGAGATATGTCTTTTATCAGAGAAAGGAGTGATTGTGCTCGTGTGAAATAAATTACTCACTGATGTATGTGAGAAGGTGAAACTGAGGTGGTGTGAGCATGTGTGTGAAATTCATACATGTCCAGTAATTCCTTAGAATCTGCTTTGTATGATCCCTTTTCCTCCAGCACAATCCATAAAGCCTGTCGTGAAAAAAATGCTGCACGCCTGCGAAAAAAAAGATTTTCCTGCTTGCGACGACAAAAGCTGCACATTACATTGGACAAAGCTACGCTGCTAATTAGAAACTACGGATGTGTACGTCTAATGCAGCATTTTAGGATCAGCAATCTGTCACTGTCTTCAGAGAAACCAGTGCCATATTATTGCATGTCTATATATTGAATTTTTTTTTACATCTAAATCCCACATCATGACACTTAAAAAAGAGCTATGAGCATCATGTGTTATGTTTTTTCTGTTTTTTTTTCTGAGGAACTCTTATCTGATGCTTTTAAACCTCTCAACCTGCCCCTTAATCCCCCCCAGCCCCCCCTTATGCCATGGTAGGGGTCTTACTAAACTATAGTGGAGCATGTGTGCGTGTGCATAAGTAGCCAGATTGCAGTGTGTGTGTGAGTCTGGGTCTGGATTACAGAGATGTGGCACAGGAACAGCAGAGGGTTGAGGGGAGCCTTCTGCCACTGGGAATCTGGTGAGGAAGGCAGTGTGTGTGTGTGTGTGTGTGTGTGTGCGATTGTATGTTGGGGGTGTCGAGACTGCTTACTCTGAGCTTGGAGCTGACAGAATCACAGTGGAAATAAATTGTACTTGCAGTGGGGGGAGGATGCGGATTCTCTTCATTTTCAGCCACACCTCTTCCTCTTTGTGTGTGTGTGTATCACCAGAAACATATCTATGCATATCTACAGACATACACACTCACACACACATCAACATCTGAAGCCCCAGTGGAACATCTGCAGTGAGAGCGAGGCTTCTGCTAATGAGTGACAATAGACTCATGACATATTTCACAGAGTCTGTGGAGCTGCAGTGTGGACCGATGTCGAGCAAACTGTGACAAAATGACTGGCATGTTGTGAGTGATTTTAAGCTGTAGATGCAGTTTTTCAAGGCCATGAAATAGAAAATCACAGTGTTCTCTGGACTGACTGTGATCATCTCTGCAGGCTTGTTAAGGATGATGTAAATCACTAAAATACACTATGAAATTGCATCGTGTTTCCATGTTAGATCCCGAGGTAACCTGCATAAATTAACTCCAGTTCTCACAAACTGCTACTTTATTCTCAGTCACCGACGTCCAACATGCAATTAAGAGAGTTTAATATCTACAGAGGCCGACCTTCAAACGACAAGCCGTTATTAGTGTCACAATTAAGTCATTATCCCCCTTATTTCACTGACAATTGTTCATAAAGATGAAGACTGATACAGCGTGGGAGCTGTAACTAAGGGCAGTCACTGCAGAAGATGGAGGAGAGAAGAAGAGAAGGATGGTGTTTAGTGGGATTTACCCCAACGATGGCCTCCCTGTGACCCTCACAGCTAAGTAGAAATCCTGGAGACAGCGGGGACCCGCGGGGACTGACGGGCCCACGCATTCCATCATCACGGTCCCGGTTCAGAGCACGGATGATGGAGACCCTACTGTAAACCGAGCTCTTCTTCATAACTATTCTATGTGACATAAACACTGACCGGGAGCAGGAGGAGACCGTGCGTTTAGAGGGCGCCGAGGTCATGGCGCGGTGCCGCCGACGGGAGCGGATTTCCGCCAAGGCGCACTTTACTATTGCATAACTGGGTGCGCGTCGGAGTTCCCACTGTGGGCGGATGCGCACCGATTTAAATCTTTTCATTTTTACACTGCATTACAGCTGAGGACAGGAGGCTGCCGTGAGCCGCAGCTCTGACGGTTTTCTTTGTGCGCGGTGCGGAATGTCATGTGAAGGGTAAAAAGAGCGGCAGGCGTCCGCGACACCGCTGCCACCTGTCTCACACGCAGGAATGTCACCCAATCACAACCGTGTGTCTGCACATGATGCTTCACATTCGCGTGACTAAAACCCGGACTGTTGGCGCATTGCTGCGCCGCGTCCGCTTCTCCAAGCCTTCAACACCGGGACGGTGAGGGCTGACTGACGGGGACGTAGAGGACAAAAGCGCAAACTGCGGCCGTGAGAAACACCGAATACAATTAAAGATGAAAAAAATGCGACTCGATCGTGGAGGGATTTGGAAGCTGGCGTGATCCGTGTCTTCTTACCTGAGTGGCTTTGTGGAATTGCTTCTTCAGCCCCGCTACGGACATGGTGGCTCCCCGGTGGTTGTCGCGGCTCCAGGCGGACTCGGTGCTGATGCAGGCGGGAGGTGGAGGTTGCGTGGAGGAAATCTCAGATGTGGGTGATGGTGCAGCCTCGGCGTCTACGCTGGCGCTCACCGGAGGGATGTCCTGCGTGGAAAGAGGCTGAGTGGAGGCTATTGGATGTCAAAGGCACATGTCTGAACCGTGGTGACGTAACAGCCAGCTCCCTTTAAAGCAGCCGCCTCACTGGAATCTATTACGAGTTTTTACTCTCAACACGGTCCAGTGCGTTACATGGACAAAAGTACACCCCCAAATCCATAGGAATCATTATCATACCAGAGTTGTTACTGTTTTTTTGGTCATAAGCACAGAATCAATGTAGAAAAATGGAAAACATACTAAATAAAATAACCAAAACTGAACAAAATAATCAACAAAATGAACATCAAGAGCATGAGCAATGTGATAAACACAAACTGCGCCTACTGGAACATGGACATCCCAAAGGAATCATTATCATTTCATTTTTATTTATGATTTAATATATAATAAATTTAATTACATTTAAAAAATGAGCAAAGTAATCATTTAGTTTATCAAGCTAAATTTTAAAGCAAACAAGTCTGTGTGTGTGTCCTTTATTCACCATGAGAATAAGAAAATGTCATGAAATAGTGTAGTACCACTGCCGATGATTGTGTCCAAACAAACCAAAGTGTCACCACAAAACATGGCACTATTTAATGCTGTTTATGAATAGCGTATTAGACAAGAACTCGATTTCTCGATTTGACAATGAAACCCTGTGCTGAAATATGGATGTCTGATGTTTGACTTTGAATACAGCTACGGAGGCACCGGTGTGTGTTTGTCATCTCAGCACCGCTCCTCCCGGTGCCAGATGGCCGGTTCACTGCTGAAGGACAGACGGTCTCTATTCCAGCCCAGGAGAAACAATCACACGGAGGCTTCATTCTACTAACTCTGGTTCTATCTGTGGCTCTGTGTGTGAGGATCTTATTGGAATTAAATTTACATGATCTTGCCTTTTACCTGGTCTGTACAAATACAAACGGAGCAAATTGGAGGAGATTTTCCACACCTTTCCACGACAGACTGGAAGGTGGAAGGACTGAAAACACCCACGAGTCAAACCTATCCAACATAATCAGAATAAATCTCACAGGTCTGTGGACAATTCAAGATGCTTATGCAAGACATTTATGACATCTCTGCACATCAATTAAGGCCATTTAAATGGTTAAATACACACATTTTTTTGTTCATTTCAGGTATTTTGGGTCTGTTGAATGTGTGCTGTTTAGACTTTTATTTAGACTTTTATTTTACTGGCATCTACTGTTTTTTTTGGTAGAAACACATAATCCAGCTAATTCTATGCAGGCTTTACATATATTTGCATATGCTACTGGCAAGAAGCAAAGAATTGATGATAATGAGCATATAGAAAGTAAATCAGCTAAATTAGAAAATATGCATGAGAAAAAAGGTCAGTATGGTTCAGTGTAATGTGTAACCTGCACTGAATTATGCCAGTTTAAAGCAAGTTTTAAGAGACACCTTCTGCTTCAGTGTTTGCTTTCTTTTTTCTTATTTTCAATGTTGGACATTAATAGTGAAGACATGCGAACTGTGAAGGAACATGTATGGGATTATGTAGTAAACAAAAAAAGTGTTACACAACCCTGAACATGGATTGTCCAACGTAGCCACATTTAACTTTGATGACAGCTTTACAGTCCACGTCTCATCAGATTCATCAGGTCATCACCTGGAACAGTTTTCAGGCATTGTGAAAAGTTAATTTGTGTAATTTCTTGCCTTCAGTTTCCCTGTTAGTGCTACTACATCTACTGTACAAATCCATATTATGGCATGAAACACTCAGGTAAGTAAAGAGAAAAGTCAGTCCATTACTTTAAGGTCAGTCAATCTGAAAAATCTCAATAACTGTGGAGGAGTTAGGGTTCCTGGTTTCTGATCCTTCTAATTCTAATAAACGTATCCTCTGCAGCAGTTGGTCTTCCTGTGCCCATACGGTCCTCATGAATTTGTTCCATGATAGTGATTGATGGTTTTGGTGAGTGCACTCAGAGACACATTTAAAGTTCTTCAAATTTTTCAGTTTGACTCACCATTTGCTTAAATTATGATGGACTGTCTTGTCTCTCTTAACCCTGTATCCACTCTGGAAGAAGACAAGAAATGGCACAAATTAGCTCTGCAATCTGCAAAGCTGTCATCAACGCTAAATGTGTCTGCGTTGGACAAATTAAAAAATAAAACATGTTCTAGTTTCGTGCTGTTTTGTTTATGTGTTCTTTGACAGCTTGGACTTGAAGAAACACATTTGACTGGTAATGTAGGGGAGGCTGGGGTTAGTTGTCACACTTTTTACTTTCATTTGAATCCCTGAAAAACTTCTTCACAATGGATTCCATTTCAACATGCCAGGTAGGACTAGAGTGACCTTACTCTCCCTAAGCTTATTCTGTTCAAAAGATATGGGCTATCAAATATGTCTTGTATATTTGTGACAACCATCCCCATCACGGGGTGGGTTGTCCCTGTGTTACTTAAATGCAAAATATCAAAAAGGGTGGCAATTTTAAAAATGAATTTTAAAAGTTTACTTTCATTTAGCTGCAGCTACCTCACATACATCATGCACCGTGAGACCATAAAGTGGAAAAGTCCGTTTAAAGCTGGAATTTTTAGCTAGGAATTAAGCTACCGAGCACATGTTGTATCCTAGCTAAGAATAAACAACTCTTAACTGTAGCTCTCCCTTTATACTTTTTAATGGTAATAAGTGGTTTATTATATACCCATTGTGTAAAATCTCAGAAAAGGAATAGAGAAAAACTGAAATGTTACATTTTGACATAAAAAAACACACAAAAAAAAATCCTCTCACCTCAATGTCTCGTGTCTGACTGCTGAAATGACCATGTAGGTAAACTCTGACCACAATTCTGAAAATTTCAATACCAACATTTCTAAACAGCGCCCTCTAGGGAGCGAGATCTAATGAATGTGACAACCAGCCCGTGTGACAGCTAACCCCGTTCTCCCCTATGTATGACATGATCATGGATTTATTATTTTGAATCTGTACAGGTACAGTACATGTGACTATACATGTGTGAGAACATATTAAATAAAACCTCAGGTCAAATATTTGGTCAGTCACAATGAGGCATCGAACAGGACTCACCTCCTTCAGACTCAAAGCACTTTAAATGACACATTAGATCATTTTCCTTCATTCAAAATGCTCACAGGTTGGGAATTATGCATTAATGCAGCGAAGCAAAGACAAATAAGTAACACGTAGACCTTCATTATATTTTATTGACTAATTTAGTGCTTATGAGCAAAGATTACTATGCATTTGAAAAGGGAGCTTGGAATTCTTACAGGTGCAGCAGCAGTCATGTATTCAGTATTTTTATCCTTGTACAGCACACAGACGACAGAGGCAGTCGTTGAAGTGAAGACCAATAAAAACTATAAAGACTGAAGAGCAAATGAGGCCTTTTTTTGGAGGTTGAAGTCCTCTAATCTTGTCGGATCATAAAAAAGACCCCTCATAGGTAACTTAAACACCACCAACTGTAAACTATTACTTCTTGCCCAAACTCTGACCTGAAATGAATATTGCAGTGTCCTCTAGTGGAGAATCCTAACACACTAAACACTGTGAAACACAGAGGTGATTTTGTACTGTGTAGGTGCTGTTAATTGCTGTGTGTGAACCTGTACTGTGTACTGCATGTTGGCTGATGCGTTGCATTATGTGTGAATTGGTGAACGACTGGTTTCCTGATGCTAATTGGCTGAAAACCCCACAGCTCCAGGAGACCGGCCTCTTTCATTCCACCTCACAGCATGTTGTCATCTGCTCTATGTGGACGTGCTGTAGATGGTATCTGAAGCAGACTTCAGGTACATACGTGGTTCCATTTCTTCAAGTGGGATGGACAAAATAAAGCAGCAAATGATTGGCATGTCCAATCTAACTTTAATTATAAAGCACTTTAAACAACTGTGTGACCCAGAATACTGCACAGAGAAGTAAAACACACAGCTCACTCAAGACGGAAGATGAAATATCAATAAAACAAGTGAAATACATAAAATCAACAAAAAATTGAGAAGAAAGTCAATACAATTAATAAAATCAATAAGACCAAGTCACTGAAAAATCAATATCTGACTGGGTGCTAAAAAAAAAAGAAAATACTAAAAGTCAGAAACATACAATACACACATAAAAGCAAGCAAAAAAAAAGGCATAACAATGATGATTTTATTGAAAACCATGTGTGATTTGCAAGGTAGCTAATAAAATGTATTATTATTTAAAGTTTTGTTATTCTATCAATAGATGAGAAAGATTACAGGCTGTGTTCAGGTTAGAAGCTCGAGGTGATATTTGATGAAAATAAAATGTCAGTTTTAACAGAACTGAACCTTTTTTATATATGTTTTTATCTCTCTTTATATATTTTACATTTAATATTCTGTGCTTTGTAATGGCTTAATGCAACTACAAATCACTTGACATGTTAGTGGTGCCATCTAGTGGAGATTGTCTGAACATACACTCTTTAGTGAGGAGCCACAGCACATACTGAACTGCTACAGCTCACATGGATAACAATTACACAATAAATAACAATTACACAATAAAAAACATTAGACAAGCTTTCAAAATTCAACATTCATCCGAGCAAGTGCCTTTTATGTCACTGCAGGGCTTGATTTTTAGTTTATAGATACTTTTCATACCATGTAGATACAAAACTTATTCCACTACTTTACATCACTGTATGCAGAGAAGTTCAAATATTACATATATATATTTCAATGACTATAAGACTTTAATGCACTGCTGCAATTTTTAAAACCTGCTGCTTCTCTTTTGACTCCAAACGTATAACTATGATACTTTGCTGCCACCTAGTGTTTAAAAGTGATACAGCAGTGATGAGGTCGCATACAGTCGTATGTTCAATTATTCTAACGAGGGTCATGTCATTAATGGTGGGTGCAGCAGAGTGAACAACAGACCACTATGTGGTGTCTTACTTTCATATACAGCATAAGTTGTGGATGTCTTTTTTTGTAATATCACTAATCTTAAAATATATTTTAGCTCGTTTATTATTTCTCCGTGTATTGGAGTGAAACACTCCATCAATGGAATGACATGCCTACTTTGATTCCCAGGTGAAAACCAGATTGTTTTTTTGTTCCAACTGGGAACCAAAGTTCCAGGCTCTGAACAAATTGTTTTCCGGTTTGAATGCCCCGGTCGGTTCAAAATTAGGTTCCGGAACTGGAACCGGTGTGGAGAGTGTGTACCTCTGCCAAGGCTGTTGTTCACCCAAGCTGTTATTTTTTGACCAGCCCAGGAGGCTACGTATTCATGTTGGTCTGTCAGTTTTTTTTAGCACAATTAGGTAAAAACTACTGGATGGGTTTTGATTAACTTTTCAGCAGACGTAGCCCTTGGGCCAAGGATTGTGGAAGTGACAAGTGGTGCCCCGGTTTACGAGCACATCGGCTTATGAATTTCTCAAGTTTCGAGGATGAAATGGAGCAAATGTTTGTACCGGCTCACGAGCAAAAACTTGGGTTGCGAGTAAAGTTGTTCACAGAGGACCTCCAGGAGCTACAGGCGCTGCAACAGCAGGAGGTTCAGCAGCGGGGAGGAGGACGATGAGGAGGAGGTTACCACAACAGCAGAGATGAAGGAGATGATGAACTGTTCCGGGGATCATAGAAAAAAAAAAAGTCTGTCTCCAAGGTAATGTGTCATTATAAATAATTTTTAGAACTAATTTCATGCATTCCTTTTCAGATAATGATAGAAAATACGTTACGTGTAAGTACGGGTGTGCATATATGGGAGTTTTCTTAGGTCTTGGAATGGATTAATTGGTTTTATATGTATTCTTATGGGAAAATCGATCCCGGGTCACAAGTTTTCTGCTTTACGAGCTCGATCCTGGAATGAATTAAACTCGTAACCCTGGGTTACAGTGTACTAGCAAAAATGTGAAAAACGGTCCTATCTCACAATGTTAAAGAAAGTAAAAAATGATCCAGAATCTGTATCCTGACCTGGATCACCTCCAATATCTAATGTGTTCATCCTTGGCACCTCTGGTGTAAATCTAATCAAAATCCATCCAGCACTTTGGAAAAATCCTGCTAAGAGACAGACAAACAAACAAACAAACAAACAAACGGAGGTAACTAAGCAGCTCGACTACAGTGTGTTCGAGTCTCCAGCTGTAGCTGCCAGTAACATTATTTAACCCAGTGACAGCGTGACTTGTCTCCTTAAAATAGTCCAATCCTCATGATAATTACAGGCTCTTACTAGTGACTGCAAAATAAAATCACAGGTCTCATTTTTGGACATGGATGCCAGTGTTGCCGTGAACAATGCCCCCTTGTGGACGTTTCTGGAACATCACGCTCTACCAGCACAACAGAGCATAGTGTAGGCCTTGTGAAAACAACGGGTTTCTTACATTTTTACAATACTTTTAGGTGTTATCTTCAGTTTAAGCAGGTTTTTTGATCTAAGATCAGTTGTCTGTTGTTGTCTGGCTCCTGATGAGAAAGTAGAAGTGATGGATGAAAGTGGCTGACAGTGACCTGAGTGCTGTCTGTGCTGGTTTTCCTGCTGCTCATGGCAGGCAGCTCTGATAAAGTACTTGGTCCCACGGCTCAGTGATCTGTACGTGCGTGTGATGTGGCCTGAGCCCAGAGTCCATTTGTCTCAACTCAAGACATAATAAATTTCACCTGCACTGCACAGACAGATAAAGGCTGAACTCAAGTGAAATATCACTTTGTTGCTATTAACTTTATTACACTGACGATTGGTCTCATTTTTGTTCTCATCGATAAGAAGGAAAAATAGTGTCTTGTTCACACATTAGCAGGATGTTCAGGCTTATACATACGAAGGAGCTTGTTCTAAACATATTTGAGATGTACTGTACTGTATTTATATGCAGATATTGGAGTGTTTTAGTGTTGTATATACAATTTTTTTTAGGGGTAGTACATTTTCTTTCTTAGTCAAAAACAAACAAGTCCTTAACTGTTGTTCTGCCTGGAGCAGACAGACAAATATACTGCATGTCAATGTCATCTTTAGCTCAGTCTATTCAGTAGCCATGTCTTTCAAATGGCTCACTGGTTTTTGGGGGGTGATGCCATGTCCTCAGACATGAAGATGCCATGTTCAATCAAAGTTGTCGACAGACCAACAGAATTAAGCTTTTGACAACAGCAAAGATGTTCCTACCAAATATTATCTCTTCACTTCTTGTTTGAGCTGAGAAATTGTCCTAATTTTTAATCAAAAACAGTTTGTAATAATGAATAACTTTGGCGAAGATCATAAACTTAAGAATAGACTTGATTTCCAAGGGAAATATCACAAATGTTTCCCAGAGAAAAACTATTGTTGAAACCTGTGTTACGAGGTAATGTTATTCAAGTGCATATATAAGGTACTTGAGAATTTTGTTTTTTTATACTGAAGTATGTTCTACATTTTTATTACTCTATTTCACTGCATCTCACACTCTTTACTCCATTTTATTTGTTTGATTCAGCGTTAATTACATTCCATCCTGTGAACATTCATCTCAACAAGACCTGGTTTGAAGTGATTATCAAGCTGAAGGATGAGGTTTTCCTTTATGGGGTGGGTTTAAAGTGCTCCTCCTTCAGATGAATAAACTATTTTAAATTTGCTAGAAAATGTATGATCACACAGCTGAAAACACGTCAGATTTTCTGAGATGAAGATATGAACTTCAAACATCTCACCAGTACAATGTATCATTGTGCTTCAACATACAGTACATTGCTGTTACTTAAGTCCTTTAAATGGAAATGTAGGAGACGCTCATGACATCTTCTGCAGGTTTGCAAATGCAAACCATCACTCTGATTCACTCGTAATTACCAAATGTCTAAAAAGTCAGTGCTTGAATTGGTCATATAATTTATTTCTGTATTTCTAACATCCAAAGCTTTGAAAATGGTAGATTTTGTCAATTTTAAAACTCTTATAATAATATACAAGGCCACTGGTAACACATTACTGGGAAACATCCAGAAACTGTTCCGAGAGAGAGAAGAAGATTATGGATTAAGAGGAGACGATGTTTTGTCAAACCAGTGTGTTCGTACCACAAAAAAAAAAAAAAAAAACATGTGTTTCACAAAGTGGAGTGAAATTGTGGAATAAGTTGGACAATGAGATAAAAAAGGCAGCACAACCTGCATCAGTTTAAAAAACTTTACAGTTAATTTTGATGAAATATGCAAATGAAGAGATTATGTAAAGCATTGTGTATTGTGTATTAAAGGAAAAGTAGCTGACTTTATTCTGTATTGATTTTGTGAAATGAACAAAGGCTGTGATCACTTAAACTTGTTTTTATTGTAAGGTACGTTTGTGAGGGCGCAGATGTAAGTTTTCTTCCTTCTGCTCCTTTTCATTTAAGTTTTTTTTTGTGTTTTTCTGATGTTAACAGATATGTTGTTTTATGTTGCATGAGTGAAATAAACTAAACTAATTGTCTGTAGAAAACAGGCCTGGTCAGTGGCCATGAGATGACGACAGGAGTGGGAACGGTGTGGCTGCAGAAAAGCACCACACTGCTGGCATGTGTCTCATACCTGACCAAGATGGGCGCCCGTCTCCATGAATGGGCCCACACCTCATAATAAATGCAAACTCTGGCTTATGAAAATCATAGGACATAGTGTATATAGCATTTTCAGGGCGTATAGGTTCATCAGTAGGGACAAACTGTGGTCAGCAGTCGAGACATCAAAGAAACCAGTGAAGGTGGTTTGGGCTGCTGTGAACAAAAAAACCACAGGCTTCTTAACTTTTATTTTCCATTGATCATTTTGAATATTACCTCAAATTGAAGCAGGTTGTTTGGAGCCGTTACCCCTTGTTGTTTAGTTCTCTTATTGCTTAGAAACACCAAAACACACGGTTAAGTTCATCAGCTCCAAATACTTAACACATTGCAAATCACTTTATCTTCATCCCGGAGGCAACGACCAACCAACTTTCGAGTGTTCATTAACGTAACAGAACGGATTAAGCTTTCCCGTAGAATCTTAGGTTGTATGAGCATGTGAAAAAAGGCGGTGCATGACAGCAGACCACAGGTCATTTGTCACACATACACAAGTCGTATCACATGAGACGAACAACTAACACGCACCAGGCAGCGGTCATGCATTTGTGTGTTCCATAAGGCCTCGCTCTCCCCACTCCACTCAAACATGCTAATGTACCTGTGCTCTGCTCTAATTGGTCCCAGTGATGCTCACCCTGCTCCACCTGTGTTCATGGGAAGCCTCCAGTCAGTCCTGCAGTCAGACCCCCGCCACTGTGCAAGCGTGCAGTGCTAATATTATGCAAACAAACACTTCTTTGTTGTTTGGCACTTCTTGCACCAGCCCCGACACTGTGGAAGAAAGGGAGAAGGAAAGTGGAAGGAAAAGGAGAAAGGAATAGGGTTTGTGTGGGTGGGGGTGCTTGAATTCATTAGTATGATTACCTGAGGTGTGCTACTTTACAGGGGGTAATCTGCCAGCCCCCTTCATACCCTCCAAACTTCAGCCAGTCCACTAATGAGCGCTTGGAAAAGTTAGTCAAGGTGGAGAGGTGCTTTGAGGAGCTCTACACCCCAGACTAAAGGTATTATTTTATATGCCGGATCTGAAAACAAAAGGATGGCTGCCTGTTTCTTAACAGATAGGACAAATGATTAGTGATGCTCTGTTTCAACGCTGAATGCACACAAAGCAGCTCTATGGGTCTACCAATTGATCAAGTCAAAAAGACTGGAAGCAAAAATCCCTGCTTAGACGCCTGGCAGGTACGAAAACAACAGTGCACCCAGGTATGACAGATGGGAAATATGAAGAGCAACATTGTCTACCCCATTTGAGACAACATCAACACTGGCGAGTTCAGGTAGTCACATTTCTGAGTGGCTTCTCTCTGACGTGATGTTGAGGACTGCAGCCTCCTTCCTGCGATATAAGGGAAGGTGGATTAGAGACCAGATCAGCCTCTCCCTTGCTCGCTTTCTCTTTTTTTTTTCCTCCCCAGGAGCTCAGGCCACGGCTTTAGAGAGACAGCTGCCATGAGCAAGGCTTAGGACAGTCCACGGGGACGGAGAAAGTGAGTGTCAAAAGAACAATAAAAGTGCAGGATGGGCTTGGTTACGATGGACAATACAAAGAAGCGAGAAGAATCCAAAAAGAGAAGCGAGAGGCTAAGAACATACAGACTGTATAGAAGGCTCCTGTAACTTTCTCCTTCCTCTCACCCTACGCTTCTGCTGCTTTATCACACAGCATCAAAACACAGCTTCAGTCCCCTGAGTGACTGGCCTTTTTATCTGCTCCCTCGCTTCCCACGGCGGCCGCATCCACCCATAATCTGCTGCCGTTTCATGTCTGCAGCGCTGTAGAGGAGGATAAGGGACTTGTTCAAGCGAAGATCAATGAGGTTGTATACATAGCATATGTGCTCCAGGAGAGTGTGATTCTTTTTTTTTTTTTTTCTTTTTTAAGGTGGCATCTGATCTAATGAAAAAGAACAACATACATTATGAAAGCCGTACAGGTTCTCACAATAATTGAAACTGGATTTTCAGGACTGGATTAATCCACTACGGTGACGAGGAAATACAGGATTCAAACACAATGAAAAGTGTAAACATGGTACATTAAACATTTGGCTGTTTGTCACAGGTACCTTGTTATTTAAGACAGTGCCAAGTGTCTGCGTGTGAAATCAAAGCAGACTAGTGTATTGGCAGCAATAGCGAGGGTGTGAAACTCTGTCAGTATGGTTAGGGAAATCACCAGAGGCTGTTTCCTATTCACTCCACAGCTGGCTGACAGGATCTGCAAGGACTAATTGTGCACAAGTTGGAGGCTGTAGAAATTCTCCTGTTTCGGCTTGGACTCTGTTATTGTACTGTGGGCTAGCTGCCTTCTCACTCGAGTGGCATGCACTCACAGCAGACCAAGGGAACTTAAAAGTACAACAGAGAAGCCTTGGGACACGCACACATACACAAATCATCGATCGACCCCCAAAGTCAACTCTCGACCCCGACCCTCTCTAACCCCCCCTGGGAACAATCTGCTGCAGGAATCTGTGTGAGGAGGAAAAAAAAAAGAAACGATTTAAAAAGAAGTTGAAGAGATGAAGGCGAGAAGAAAAGAATGACACCAAGATGATTGTGTTGGAATGAATAACAGGGTATGGAGGGAAAGTTTGCATTTGGAACTACTGATCAAAGTAATTCCCACAGGAAACCTCCGTTAATGAGAGCTGTACAAGAAGAAAAGGGTGGAAGACGAGGAGAGAGTGAAGGAGAAGAAAGAAGGATATGGCATGCCATTCCTACACGCAAAAAACAAAAAAAAACCCAGATGAATCATACACAGTGTGAGACGTTTGTGTGGGTATGTACTGTACGTACGCGTCAGGGAGGGTTATTGTTTGAAGGGTATTTTCAAGATCGTTTAAACATCTTCACTGAAGGAGCGTGAGAGGCAAGGCCAGGTTAATTAAACCCAGGGGAGTACCAGGCTGAGGGGGCCCACATTTGAATATGTCACAGAAATAGCACGAGTGCGTCAGCCGAGGCCGGATGGCGAAGCTCTGCGAGCAAACATGTTGACTATGCATTACACTGTACGAGGAAGCGCGAGAAATGGAGACAATCAGACGGAGGTGGGGGCTCCGGGATAATTTGCCTGGCACCAATGCTTTGCTCTTCTGTACCCACTGCGCCACCGGATTTCTCCCAGTTATTAATGTTTGTCATTAGCTGCATTACGCTGGAGGACAGTGACTGGGAAAAAAAAAAGTACAGAAATTTATATGGGACAAATATTGACAATAGCTAGCTCTTGGGTATTGGAGAAGAAGAAAAGATGCAAACTATGTTAATGAATGGTAATTAACCACCAGGGTTTGTCTCTCCTGGATCCCAGTTAAATTGGTCCCTGAGTTGCAGCTAGAGACAGTCCTGGCCTAATCCTTTATTATAAAAAGATAAAGGAAAACGACATCATTAGCATATATTTGTGAAGGGAGGGGGGATTAAAAAGTGGAATTATTTCTTTTTAATTCCTGAACAGAGGACTCTTCGCACCATTGTTAATTATACATAATAAGAAGAAAACCGTAAAGTGAGGAAGAAAACAAAAGCGGGAAGAGGTAAAGAAAGGAGTTAAAAAAAATGTTGAAGTGTGTGGTCTCTTGTGGAAGATGCCAACTCAAGGACAGAGGAGACCAGGATCACAGTTTAATATTCGAAATGAATAATAAGAGAGGAAGTGAAAGAGGAGCAGATAAAAGGAGGTAGCTGTGTCAAGGATGGGGCCTGTAGTGCAACCCTATGTTCTGTGTGTGCATGTGTGAGCGTGAACTCACATGTGAACCCTTGTTAATGATGTCAACAGCAGGGTTCACTTGTTACAGACCGAAACCATTCTAAAAGTCAGCTGTCAATCACGAGCTAGGTTTAAGTACCCTGCTGCCCGCCGGAACATAAGCAATCACCATCACCGAGTCACTGACAGCCCTTTAAACGGACGCAACAAACAAAACCCAATAACGCTTAGACATTAAAAGAAGCAACATACAGATGAAAATAGTGAAATTATTTTTATTTATAAAAGGGTAATGAGCATCTACATTATTACTACATGCAGAAATGAAAAGCAGAAGACTTAAATTTCCTTTCTAATTATTAATAAATACTTGCAGTGCATTTGAAACTGAGTGTACAGTACCCTGCCTTCGCTCGAGTCAGCTGGGATAGGCTCCCGGGGGGGGGGGGGGGGGGGGGGGGGGGGGGGGGGGGGGGGGGGGGGGGGGGGGGGG
>JAQQAE010007360.1:0-15923 GCA_029823295.1 Pseudamia nigra
GCAGATGATTCAATGTGGCGACCCCTGAAGGGAACAGCCAAAAGGAAAAGAAGAAGAAGAAGATGAAGTAAATGAACAATAATCAACAAAATTAAAACTTTAATTAAGAAAACTGAGAAAAATGAACCAAAGTACAAAATAATTGATAAAATGAACAAAATAAACAACAAAATTAACCATAAAATTAACAGCTTTATAAAGAACGACATAAATTAACCCAAAATAAAATAATGAATAAAATGAAAAATATGATGCACAAAATGGAAAAAACATTGACATAATAAACTTAAGTGAATTAAAATCAAGAAAAAAGTGAACAAAACAAATAATTTAATAATCAAGAAAGTCAATAAAATAATCAGCCAAAATAAAAAAATAAAAAGTAAAAAATTAACAACAAATGAATAAAACATGCAAGAAAATTTATAACATAGCAAAATGAAAAAACTAAATACCATAATAACCGTAGAAAACAAAATGAAGACACATGAACAAAATATGAAGCAAAATTAAAAAATGAACAAAAATAAATGAAACAATAAACAAAATAGGAGTTAAAATGAAGAAAAGTGGAAATGGACAAAAATAATCAAGAAATTTAAGGAAATGAACAAAATAATCATCAAAATGAGGAAGTATGAACAAAATATGAGGCAAAATGAAGAAAAATGAACAAAATTTGAAACAAAATCAACAAAAAGAACCAAGAAAACTGAGAAAAATAAACAAAATAAGAATCAGTCATAATGAAGAAAACAATACTGAACAATGCAAGTGAGAGGAAAATGAACAAAGTGAAAAAAATGAGAAAAATGAACACAAATTAAGACATAAAAGGCAACAGTGAACACGTACAATGGAATATGAAAAAGCAATGAACACGAATTCAGTAAAGACCTCATTTACTAATCTGTGTGGTCACTGTATGCAAAGTACTCCACATCCTATGTCGCATACACTGCGAGTTATCAAAACCGTACAAACATCTTTTCCAGATTCTCCAAATAACACCAGTGTGAGCTACTCGGGTCCGGTTGTAGAGGGCAGCTCTGTGACTCTGACGTGTTACACCAACGCGAACCCAGCTGTGGACACGTACACCTGGTACAGAGTGGACGCAGACCAGGAGACCAGTGTGGGCTCAAAGAGGACGATTTCTACCCCCGTCTCAGAAGAGGACAGCCGATTCTACTGCACAGTCAGCAATAAATATGGATCCCAGAACTCATCCGTCACACAGATAGAAGTACAGTGTAAGTACAGTCACATAAAACACACGTCTACCACAAGGTCAGGATCATTTTTGACATTTATTTGGATATTGTCCAGTTTTGTATAAAATATTTACTGTACAACCAGTCATGTCATAAAATAGACGCACACTGCCTTTAGCATATGCAATGGCATCATTTGAAAGAATGTCACAACACTAGAGCTGCATTAATATTTATCCCAGAGATCTTGCATGGATGGAGAGCTGCAGCGCAGTGGAAACTCTTCTCCAGCACATTCTAAAGATTGTCGATAGGTTAGTTGGACTCTACGTAGACTGATCCCTATGTGAAAACAAGACCTCAGGCATCTGAACCACACAACAGTTGAATCCTGGGATCTTTGAATATGAGGTGAATTATTATTAAATTAACTGTAGAAAAAAGAAGTCCCTAGACCCAGAGGCAGCCAGGGATTGATTCAGGGATGGAAACTGGCCACTTTATCAAGTACACTTGTCAGCACATGTTGTTAATACAAATACCTAATCATCAAGGCAATCCAGTGCATTTAGCCATATAGACACAGTTAAGAAGACCTGTTAAAATTTAAAACCAGTATGAAAATGGGGAAGTAAAGAAATTTCCATGACTTTGAACATGGCATGGTTGTTGTTGCTGGATAGGCTGGTTTGAATATTTCACAAACTGGAATTTTCACACATAATCATCTCTGAGGATTCCAGAGAATAGTCTGCAAAGGAGGAAATATTTGATTATGGCATGCTAAAATTTACTTGAATTACATTTACAACCCTTATAAATGTAAACGGTCCTCATACATGCATAAAAAATATCAAGAGAAACACTGTCTGTTTAATGATTTATTTACAGAACAGCAGTAAATACAACTTCCACGTTTTATTGAATAATCTTTTCTTTTTCATTGTCTTCTCTTCCTTTTTGATTTTCTTCATTTGTTTTTTTGCCTTTAGTCTGCTCATCAGGTTTTCTCACACCGTTTATTATCATCACTTTGCCCACTGCTTTGAATCTCCAACATATTCTACACAGAGATTTCTAGTTTACTGTAACATCAAGAAGGCTTCACGGATGGACCGATGAGCATGTGCTGTGTGCAGATAGTGCTTATGGGAGCTTTAGTTTTGTGTTCTCACATTGAGATTATTATTTTTAGACGCCATTTGAAAAGCTCCAAACTGCCAAAGTGGCTAGCGGGAGTGGCTGTCTTAGCGACCACTGCAGAAACCCACTTTCTATTGGCGGGTTGGTGGGTGTTAATGTCAAGCCCCCAGCTCCAGTGTTACACATTGCTACCTTAGATGGATGATCTCGGGCCTTTTCAGTCAATTTAATCAAAACCATGGCCTGAACTGCACTCATACTTTTTTCTTGTTTTCTAGTTCCTCCCAAGAAAACCTCGGTGACGGTGGATCCTCCTGGTGCAGTGCTGGAGGGTCACACTGTTTCTCTCCTCTGCAGCACTCATGCAAATCCACCTGCCACCAACTACACCTGGTACAAAGCCGATGAAGAGGATGAGGAGCGTGGACCAGTCCTAGTTATAGACACTGCTGACCTGAGCCATAGCGGTGATTACCACTGTGAAGCGAAAAATGACCTGGGAGAGGAAATATCTGCTTCCATTCATCTGGACGTCCAGTGTAAGTTAAAGGACACAGTAATGACATTGATAAAAACAATAAAGCTGTATGTTTCCAGTGTTCTCATACACTGACTCTAGCTCTAGTGTCCAGCTGTGGTCGGCAAACATGATGCAGAGCCAACATTCAGTCTCAGGACAACACTGGAGTGTCTGGACGTGGACAGTATGTCATTGTTGCGTTGCAGGACAAACTGTAAATCCTCCCGACTCTGGTTCATTCAGACCAAGCTCTGTTGTATGTCATGTGTGAGTGTGTGTGCATTCATTATGTGATGTTCAATGTCCATATAACAGCAGCTCAAAAGTGAAAGTGACTGTGCAAGCATTTCTTAACCTTTACTGTACAGTTCCAGGAAATGACAGTGCAAACCTCTGTTCTGTGTCTTTTGTCTGTGGATTTCCATTATCACTCACCACCAGTTAAAGGTCACTATGTGCCCACTCAAACAGCTCATATCAGTTTTTAGTGGATAATGAAGCCTGTACACAGTTCAGCCAGGCACAGAACTCTGCACAATCACCTTAATCCCTGCACACACACCCCTAATCGTCTGCACCTTTAATCGCAATCAATAACAAATTCATATTCTTAAAAACATACATTTTTTGCTCGTATAGTTAATTTTGTTCCTTTTTGTGATTGTTTTTGTACAACCCACCTTAAAAAAGTTGTGATGTAAATAATGTAAATGAAAACAGAATGCAATGATTTTCAAGTTTCATAAACTCATATTTTATTCCCAATAGAACATACGAAACATATCAGATGTTGAAACTGAGACATTTTGCCCTTTCATGAAAAATATTAGCTTTTTTAAAACTTGATGGCTCCTCCTTGAATCAACACCTCACTGTGGTGGTAAGTGATCCTAGGAGCTATGTTGTTGTGGGCAATTTGCCCCTGGTGGGGTAAACTGGGAGGAGGCCCTGGGGCAGACTCAGGACACGCTATGTCTCTCTCTGTTGGCCTTGAAACACCTGGGGGTCCCCCCAGTGGAGCTGGTGGCTGGGGAGACCAATGTCCTGGCTTCTCTTCTTAGGCTACTGACCTGCAACCTTGACCTGGATACAGTATGTGGAAGATGGTGGATGGATGGATGGATGAATGTGTCAGCGGCAGCATATCTCCAAAAAGTTGGAACAGGGCCAACAAAATTGATAATTTTCCTAATTTTTGCCTATTTTGTTAATTTCTGCTTCTGTTCAGTTTACAGTAATTGACTGCTGTGTTCAGTTTGTTAATGTTCTCGATGATTTTGTTAATTTTAGGCCCATGTTCATTTTTGTGAGCATTTTTGCACATTTTTTCTCCTTCTGTTGCTTAGTTTATTCATTTTGATCATTTCCCTGATTATTTTGCTATTATTATTATGATTATTTTCCTATTTAATTGACCTTTTTTTTTAAAAAAAAAATTATACTCTTTTTACTCTCACTCACTGAGCTGGGGTAAAATGTAACAGAATAAAAGAACAGTTTTTCATCACAAACGTAACTGAATAATAGTAAAAAATGTTCTGAACTACATTTTATGGGAAAAACTACTCAAGTACATGAAAAGTGTAAATGTACTTGAGTACTACGCACCTCTGCTGATTGACTGACTGATGTGGATGCTGTGTTCCCTCCAGACCCGCCAAAGAACACCTCGGTATCAGCTGATCCATCCGGTCCGCTGGTGGACGGCAGCTCCGTGACTCTGACCTGTCTGACCTCTGCGAACCCAGGAGCAGTGAACGTCACCTGGTACCGAGCGTCTGGGAGAGTGAAGGAGGCCGTGGGTTCAGACAGAGACTTCACCTTCAATGTCACCAAGCTGTCAGAGGATCAGTATTACTGTGAAGCTGATAACGTGCACGGAGCCGGGTCCTCCCAACCTGTTCACATCGATGTCACATGTAAGACTTATTCATAGAACCAGCACAAACACCTGCAGATACTGTCCAGACAAAAACATAGGGACGCTTGACTGTTGCACCTGTGTCTTCATAAATCCAAGGAATCACTAACATATGAGAGGGTTTCCAAATGTTGGCCATAAGCAATAAATGCAGTAATGAAAGAAATATACAAAAACAAACAATACAATATATCATGGAGAAAACAAACAAAAATGAACCTTTAATAATAACATAGTGAATAAAATGAACAAAATAATCAATGAAATTAAAATATAACAGAGAATGTAAGAAGAGAATGTAACAGAATGAGCAATATTTTAAATAATATCAACAAAAATAAACAGTATAACAGAGAAAATAAACAAAAATGAGCCTAAAGTAATAAAATAATGAATTAAATGAACAACAACTTCTGAAAACTGACAGAAATTGATCATAAATATAAAATAATTAATAAAATTAACACAATAGGCAACAAAATTTAAAGAATATAATCAATAAAGTGAAGCAAGATGAAAAAACATATTTGAGGAAAGTAATTTGAGGAAACAAAATCATTGATAAAATGAAAGATCTAATAGAGAGAATTGAGAAAAATGAACCAACATACAAAGTAATTAATAAAATGAACAAAATAATCAACAAAATTAGCCATAGAATAAATAAAATAAACAACCTTATGAAGAAAATTAACACAAATTAATCTAAAATAATGACATGAACAAAATAATCAATAAAATGATAGTATAAGTGTAATGACGCAAAATGGAAAACAAAATCAATGACATAATAATCAAGAAAAAGAACAAAAATGAGCTAAATAAAATTATACAAACATGAATATACTAAAATGAATGAAATAATCAGCAAAAATGAAGTAGATAATAAACAACATAAAAACAAAAATAATCAAATAAATAAGAAAAGGAACAAAATAATCAAAAAGGAACAAAATAAGACAAAATAAGTGATCATAACAATAAATAAATTAACCAGAATAACCTTTAAAATACAATTATCAACAAAACCAACAAAAAAATGAACCAAAATGAACAACTGGCCTTTATTTTTTATTTTCTGAATTATTTAGATCATTGTGTTCATTTTGTTTGTTTTGTTGATTACTTTAATGATTATTCTGTTTCATTTCTTATATTGTTATGTTTGTTTATTTTTATTCAGCGCTTCAGTGTTTATGATGAATCCATGTTTTTTTTTTTTTTTCCTCCTTCTCGTCAGTCTCTCCAGAGATCCTTCCCGCTTCCCGCTGTGTCCGGATTTTATCCCAGATCCGCTGTTCCTGCGACAGCCAGGCCAACCCACCTCCCTCCCTGGTTTGGGAGCTGGCGGGGGAGCGGGTGAATCACTCGGTCGTCACCCCCATTAAGGAATTTCATCTGGGAGGTGTGAGGATGAGGAGCCGCATCACTCTGCACCATCTGGATGAAGAAACACCCTCTTTAGTTTGCATCAGCGCCAACAAACTGGGCTCCGAGAGTCTGGCCTTCAACGTGTCGTCCAGTGAAACTCAGCTGGGTACAGGCGTCTGCTTCTAGTCGGTGTAGATCAGGGGTCGGAAACTTTTACACTCTAAAGAGCCATTTTTGGACAGAGAGAATCAAAAATATGTGACTAGAACCACAAAAAATATTCAGACCCTTTATGTACCACATGAAATTATGACATGTTTTAGCTGGTAACATGTTAACACCAGTTTTTTTAAATTATTTTTTTCATTTTTGTTCATTTTTTCTGATTAATTTGATCATTTTCTCGATTTTTGCTTGTTTTTTTAATCAATTTGTGGATTTTTTTTTTCTTTTTTTCAAATTTTTTGCTCTTTTTTTTTCTTCATGGGCATTTTGGGAATTTCTTTGGATTATTTGACTCATTAATTATTTACTTGACTTACTTTGTTCATTTTCTTCAATATTTTGTTTATTTTTGTAACCGCTTTCATACAGTTGATTTACTATTTTCATTTTTATTTTGTGAATTTTTTTGGTAATTTTCTCAATTTTACTTTTTTTGTTCATTTTCTGATTTTTTGATCATGTTATGTATTTTATCATCATTCCTATTCATTTTCTTGATTCTTGTGTTCATTATTTGTGTCAGTTTTTCTTTAATTTTTGGTTCATTTTGGACTTCATTGTTTTGCTTTTTTTTTTTACTTGAATAGATCTTATTTTATTAATTTAGATTTACAATATATTGCTTCCAACATAAAGTTACAGGAACCACTGGGGAGGGGCTCCATGTGGTTCTGAAGCTGCAGATCGCAGACCCCTGGTCTATGTGGCCTAGAATTTGTGTTTCTGCTTTGACTGACTGACTCTTTCTGGTCTTTCCAGGCTTCCATATGATGTCTCTGCTGATCGGCTCTGCAGGGGGAGCACTGGGGATGATGCTGCTGTGTGTCCCACTGCTTATATTCTTTTGCAGGTGAGGAAATTTTAACAAACTTGAAAGCACTCAGAGAGCGCAGCCCTCTGCCACTGAGGCCTTCCAATATTGATTCTGTAGCCTTATTGGATACTGGGACATCATCAAAAATTGTGGGTATGAATAATAGTCTGACTTCAGCATAACTTTATAGCATTCTGTTTTTTGAGAGTAAGGTCCCTTTTGTAGCACTTTTAGTTGTCGAGATATGATGGAAAACGTGTCTTAGAGGATGTATTAGGTGACCTTCTTAACCATGACCTTGACCGTGACTGAATATCTCTAGATATTTCATCCAAGTGGTATTCTAACCATGTTTGGTGACACACACACACACACACACACACACACACACACACGAGTAAAAGCATGCCCTCCTGCTGCTGAACTGCTGTGCGGGATAATAAAATGAAACCATGTGTGACTAATGAGGACATTTTGTGTTTTAGGAGGAGGAACGGCAGCCTGTCTCCTGTCAAAGTGGTGATGGACACTTTAGATGTTGCAGCTACTAATAAGGTGAGTTTATGCCTCTGTACCTTCTTAATATTTAGGATTATATCCTCTTGTGCTGCTTAAGCAATTGTGAGGAGGAAAACAATAACATTAGTGTTATCTGCATGAGTCAGAGTTTCAGATGGAAACCAAGAACCAGGTAAATCTGTGACATGATAATTCTATTAAACAATGATATATTTACACCTCTAAACTTAATAGTATTGTCATATTTTGTCAACATTTGCGCCCCAAACTTTTTACTACACTGTTGTTTGGAACAAGCAACAAAACCATTAAAGCAAATAAAAATGTTACTTTCATTTTAAAAACCTGCACATACCCACTCTTTTCCACATGAAGTACATTTGCAGCAGACTCAATAATCAAATTAATAAACACAAAACCAGTTAAGATCCATTCCCATCAGAACAGGGACTGAACTGGCACATGTTGTTTGATTCCAACTGAGAACACCAACCTAAAGCAGAAACTACACTCAAGGTATTTAATGTTAAACCACGTTTACCTGGAAAATCACAGGTGTAGTTATGTTGTATGGAAATGACCACGCATGTATCCGTTCTCATTACATACATTACAAAACAAATAAAAAAGGACCAAAAATGTCAAGAAATGTAAGGACCATGTAACAAGATGTCACTTCAACAATGTAAGGTGGAAATGTCTTTGCATGTACTAGTCTATTATGTGTGTCAATAGTCTCTGCTGCTGTAATGGTGGTGGATTAGAACCTGTCTCTGAGGTGGAAGAGGTGGTGATATGGCTCCTGGTTTCTGGTTGTTATATGTGGTCGACCAGGTCGTGGTTGGTCTTTCATTGTCTTTAAAGCTGTGGTGAGTTTTTGTAGGTTTGGGTGTGTTTGACAGAGGTGTAGTCATTTGGGATTGGTTACACAAAGACATTGTGAGTTTTGAGACACAGGACTGCTCACAATAATTAGTTAGATGTGACCAAATCCCACATGTTGGGAATTATCATGGAGTCAACAATACATGCATTTTGTACAACTAGTTTCATTAAATGAACCCAAATTGGGCCAAAAACAAAGTGGTGTGTTATTAAAACCTTTGAGTGTACATTAAATCCAAAGCACAGGGACATTCAAGTATCCTGCATCACTCTTCATAGTTTTTTGTCAAACCTTAGGTCATTGCTTAAATTTGTTGCAACAAGTTCCAGACATATATTTTGTTCTCATTTCACTTTAATATGTGATGTAAGAATAGGTGTAAGTCTGTCAGCTAGTCTGAACATGTGTCACCGTGATATTTAAGTGTGTAAATAACAAATCTGTCACACTCACACATCTTACCTGCATGACGACAGACTCAGTTCTACTCTAGAGTCCAGTTACTGTTTTCTTTTCCCACAGATTTCAAAAGTGGACGTCATTTCTGCTAATACAACAATAAGTGACAAACAGGGAGGAGGTAAAGTAGAACCCATCGTTGTTGTCAATGGTGGTTCTACCGAGGTCCAGGCCAAATGTGAGAATCATACTGTAGGGAAGGAGGCCCAGCATCCGGTCTCCATGACGACCGAGCACGCTGAAGTTCACCAGGACTCCAACGAAGGCAAGGCAGAGGATGAAGGTGTGGATTAAGATGGACATTTTGGAAATGTGAAAGATGTTGATGGTCTCATTGGAAAGGTCAGTGAAAAGGTTGTGACTTAAGGACAGGCAGCTAAAATCCAAGTACACCCTGTCAAAAGTTTGGACACACCGTCTCCTTTAGTGGTTATGCTTATTTTCAGGATTGTACAATAATACTGAAGACATCCAAACTGTGTAAGATCACATATGGAATTATGTAGTAAATAAAAATATGTTCAACAACCCAGGACATGTTTTATGTTTTTAGACTGTCCAAACACATTTAGTTTTGGTGACAGATTTGCATATTCTCATTAGATTCTTGAAGTAGTCACGTGGAACAGTTTCAGTTCGCAAATTTGTGCAATTTCTTGCCATATTTAGTCCATCAGTTGAATCCAGACAGAACCGGTTTCATCATAGCGCTTGATGGTTTCGACAAATGTACATGCAGACACATTTTTCGGATTGACTGACCTATTTTTCTTAAAGTAACTGAGTGTTTCTTACTATAATACGGATTTGCAGCGTAGTTGTAGTAGCACTACTACCTTTCTCTGCACAAGACAACTGATGATCTAAAGCACATTATGAAGGCAAGAAATGGCACAAATGAACGCTTGACAAGACACTGTCGTCAACTGAAAACCATCCCGGTGACAACCTCATGAATCTGATGAGAGAAGGCCATAAGTGGTCATCAAAGCTGAATGTGGCTACTTTGGACAGTTTAACATACTGTATAAAACATGTCCTGGGTTGTTTAACCCATTTTTGTTGACTACATAATTGCGTACATGTTCTTTAACAGTTTGGATGCCTTCAGTATTAACGGACAATAATAAAAATGAAGAAAAAACACTGAAGAATGTGTGTCCAAACTTTTGAGGGCCAGAGTAAATATCTGACTATACATAGCACCACTTACTACTTAAGAATGTGTAACTTTCTTAGAAAAATAGTTTTAACATCTTCATATTGTTTGAACCATATCTTTCTGAGCAGTAATTCATAGGTGTCACTACAGCTCCGTCATTAACCTCAATCACTGATCATCTTTGTTTGTCACAAGTTCGTCAATGTGATTTATTTAGTCTGTTTCCTGCAGAGCCTTTAAAGTCCGTATAGTGATTATTACCCTGTAGTCTGATTGTCAGCCTGTGGCATCAACATGTGGCCTGTTACTGTGATTTAAGAGTATGACTTGAACGGAGGTGTGTCTGTAATACAGTAGTGTATCACTCCAGAGCTGCAAAGGGGAAATGATGACGAATGTGCAAAGCTAATGTCACGCTCATTTGCAGGGATTATCTTTATACCCATTATGACTCCAGATAGTTTGGAATTATTTCAGAACAAAAACTCAAGGTTACAAGCAGGGTGCTTTCTTCTTGAAATGACTGGACTTGCCTTATTTGGAATTTCCAGGGTGAGGGGAGGAGTTTGGCGAAGTAGCTTCATTGCTTTTCTTTGTAAACACTAGAAGTTTGGGTGGGGCTGGTGTTAAAGGTGTTAAATTCAAGCTTGTGTAACCCAAGAGACAAACTGAGAGTGAACAAATGTTACCCTCACTATTGCTAATATTACCAGGGTTACCAAATTGTGTGGCTACGGTTGACGAGCTGTGCCCCACTCAGATTGCAGGGCCATGCACCCACAGTTGGCAAAATAGATCTGCAGATGGCAACAGTCATGAGTGGAACCAGGCTACACCCTGGGATCCCTGACTTGGCTGCACAGCACCATCCTGCTCCCGTCATCTTGAGACTTTTTGGAAGGTATTTGCAGGTTTATATTAACTGCCAAAACAAATCCTACCAAACTCTGTATAACTGCCAGTCCTGATGAGTACATACTGTACAACAAAATAGACAACAGAAAAACCAAGATGTTGTTGATCTTTGTGTTTTGTGATATCCCAAATCATAACGAGTTCCAATCAGGTTAAAATGGTATTATTTAAGCTCACACCCCCACCTCATTTCCAAATAGTCCTGCCCCCGTAAGCCGGTAAAATTAAAACATTTTAAGAGTTTAAAAAAATTCCAGATACAACCAATCAAAATTAAGTTAACGTTAGCCCTGCCTTACCAGCAACTGCCAACATGTCTAGAAAATGGTCCACGAGAAGAACATTATCATGTGTTTACAGTGTCCTTTTATCACAGTTTGATCCCAGGTCACCTTAGAAATGACATGGCGTTCAACCAATCAGAGCATTTTCTGATTTAAAGTGGGTGGGTATAACACTTTTCCATAAAATCAGAGCATGTGTGAAAAAATTACAGAGAAAGAAAAGTCAAATTAACACACTGTTTTATTTACCCTTACAGACGTCTTGAATAGACACATATAAGTGGTGCAGTTATACATTAATGAGTTACAATATTTAGGTTCCTGAAGCCTGATATTTGCCCATTTGTCTTCATCTAGACCATATCAGACCTGGTTCAGATCAATTCTACTAAATGTTGGCTACTGTGTTCAAGTGTAAAACCTCTATGGTATGAAATTCAATAATGAAAATAAAACATAATTGTATGGTGGCTATGTCTATCTGAAGTCCTTATAAACCTTAGAAATGCTTATGAATTCAACATACAATAATTATCTCATTCAATCAGTTGATGTTCTGGGAACAAGTTAACAAAAATCACTATTTGGGACTTGAAGGGCTCTGAAGTGAATTTATCAAGTGTGACGCTTTTACAAACTGAAAATGCAGCTCGAGCCTGTGATTTTTATAAGAAAAAAATGTGTCCATGTTTGTGTGTTGTAAATCATACATGAGGTTTACTCATTGTATTTTTTTCTTTCGGTGTTTATTGCAGCTACTGTATGTTACTGTAACATGCTCTTTAAAGGGTAATAAATATTTTAAAGAAGGGCAACACATATGAACATTTGTAATATAAGAAATAATGTACAACTTAACCAAAACAGATATTCCAAAATGGGAAGTACCCTTGCAAAAATTGGGTAGTGGGATGTGGAGGTTATATCAAAGAACTAAAAAGTATATAATAAAACCTGCTAACCTACAAAAAGGTTTCCAGAAATAATACAATGGGTGGCATCAGCCAATAAACCGGTATGTCTAATAAAGAGTGACTACATGTAGATGTGTAAGGATACCCCGCACTTACCACATATTATCTATGTATACTCACTGGCCACTTTATTAGGTATACCTTGCTTTGTACTGGATTGGACCTCCTGGCTATTATAAGATGGTACATTGTGGTCATACAGGGATGGACGTGGTCAGCAGCAATATTCATGTCGGCTGTGACATTTAAACAATTTTAGCACTAAAAGTCCCAAAATGTTCCATCATTGACAGCCTGAAGTGTTGAAACAAGGTAGGATGGATCCATGCTTATATGTCGCTTATGTCAATCATTACCATAACATCCAAATGTCACAGCAAAAATCCAGAGTTACTAGACAAAGCAACATTTTCCGAGTCCATGTGAATTGTAGCCTTAGTTTCCTGTTCTTAACTGACAGGAGTGTCACCACGTGTGATCTTCAGCTGCTGTTCTTCTGCTTCAAAGTTTTGACACGCTGTACATCTGTAGAGACCTTTCTACATTACTGTTACTCTTGTAATTCCAGCAGCTCAAATCAGTCTGACTATTCTCCTCTGACCTTTGGCATCAACAATATATTTTCATCCAGAGAACTGTTGCTCAGTGGATATTTTCTCTTTCGCAGATGATTCTCTGTAAACCCCCAGAGATGTTTGTGTGTGAAAATCCCAGTAGATCAGCAGTTTGTGAAATACTCAGAGCAGTCTATCTGGCACCAACATGTCCAAAGTCATGTAAATCACCTTACTTCCCTATTCTCATGCTTGGTTTAAACTTCAGCAGATCATCTTGACTGTGTCAACATGCCTAAATTCACTGAATTGCTGACATGTGATCTGATGGTTAAATATCTGCGTTAAAGAGTTGTGTTAGCATGTGTACCTAATAAAGTGGCCACTGAGTGTATATAGGGGCCGGGCAGCACGCACAGAAGTCGGCAGTCAGGCTTGTGATAGAGAGAAGTGAGGAGACACACCCCACAGCCACACATTTTACATGTATCAGTCACTCTGCTGTCACATATTCACAAAAATAAAAGTATGTCAATAAAAAAAAGACTTAATGTTTATTTTAAAAAGCATGAATGAGTCCACATTTCTGTTTAGATACAGATTTAGAGCTTATGACCTTCACACTAATGGAAGCAGTGACATTAAAAGTAAATATCTAACAGCAACAAGAAAAACTGCACAGTAATGAAACTTTGCCTTACATGAATCATAGAATATGTTTATTGATTCAATTCAATTCTATTCTATTCTATTTGTATAGCGCCAATCATAATCACTGATTATCTCTAGGCGCTTCACAATTTGAGGCTGAGACCTCATGACTATACAGACACACAGAATCGTTTGAATTCACAATTATGCACAATTTAGAGCAACCAATTAACCTATTCACAGTTTGATCATTGAGTATTGAGTCTCTCCCTCATATGAGCTGCTGGAGTCTCTTTTATTTTCCTTACATCCTGGGTTTGCCACAAACTTCACCTGGGAGTAGTTGACCTCTGCATCGTCACTGTCGTCTGTGTCATAGAGCACTGGATTTGGAGTTTTCACTTTATGAGCTTTATTCACTTTTCCGTAGACATCCACAGTCTTTTCTTGTTCACTCTAGTGGAAAGAGAGAGACAAATTAGTTTGCTACTGTTTCATTTGCAGGATTCATGTATAAACATGGGATTGTTGGTTCTTGTCATTACATTCAAAATACAGCCCTGTTCAAAAAAAGTGGAGTGTAAATAAAGTACAATTTGATAATTTGCAGAACATTAAAATCCCTTATTTAATTGAAAATGGTACAAGTACAACATATCAAATGTCAAAACCGAGAAATCTAATTGTTATTTTTGAAAATTATTTGCTCACTTTGAATTTGATGACAGCAACGTGTTTTAAAACGTTAGGTTAGGGTCATGTTTACCACATCACCTCACCTTTTAACAACACTCAAAGCCTTTCAGAACAAAGATGACCAGTTACTGTCAGTGTGACTGTTTTCTCCTGATGTTTTTAATTACATTCTTGCTTGAAGTAGGATCTCAGCTGCTCATATTTCATGATTCTCAAATCATTTTCAATCTGTGACAAGTCAGGACTGTATCAGCACCCAAACTCGTTGATAACAGAGCCATGCTTTTGGAGTATGTGCAGAATGTGACCTTGTCTTGGTGAAACAAATATGGCCTTCCCTGTGAAAGACACTGTTTACTTGGCAGAACATGTTGCTCTAAAACCTGTATACGGATATTGTTCAGCATTAATGTTGCCTTGACAAATGTGCAGGTTGTCCCTGTCGTGTACTCATGGACCCCCATCTTCTACAGAGTCTCTGAATCTTTTAATGATTTGATGACCCAAATTCTTTCACAGAGTGGTGAATCTCTCATCAACGGGAAGTCTTTAATTCCAGAAAACTGAGGGTGTATTCACACATAGGGCTCGTTTGCTTTGGTTCCATTCAGGGACTAAAATGATATAATTGTTGTAATTGTCCTTTGTGTCATTTATGTTCACAGGGCATCAATCTCTATTGGTTAAAAGTTGTAAACAAATGCCACATTTGAACAAACTTGCTCGGAAGGAGCAAGACTTTTGTCAATTCACGTTTCTCTGGTTAATGTACCAGTGTTCAGTAAACAAAAAAATTTCCAGCTCTAAGGGAAAATATTGACGTGATGGATCTGATGAGATGAATACGAGCCAACACAAGGAACCGTGGGGCTCGGCGGGGTGCACATCATCACATACACACATAAAACCACAGACAATGCATCAGGTAAGCGTCTATCTATGCATAGTGTGTCTGTGTCATCACTGTGAGCCACAGTTAAGATTAAGTTAAGTTGTGATTGCTGAGTTGATTGTGTTCTCACCATAAACATACTGCTACAGAAACTGAATGGAAGTGAGCTGAGACACCTCTTCTTGGTGATCTCACCCCGCTGTGTTCACACAGACATAAACAAACTGAACCTTGGGGGAAACACCCTGTTTTGGAACATATGCTCCAAACGATCCAGGTATGAATACATCCTGAGCCTCTCTGGAATACTCTTTTGTACTGGTCATATACAGTAACTAACTCATTGAATGTTAACCTAGTTAACTGTGACATGTTCCACCAGGTGTGTTTTTCAGTCTTATCCAGTCTTTTTGCTTCTGGCTCATTTTTAAAAAACTCTGTACTGTCATAAAATTCAACATATCATTTTCAAAAATCAATAGAATGTCTCCGTTTCAACACTTGAAATGTAATTTTTGTGCTGAGTGTGTGAATATTTGGCAAATCATAACATTCTGTTTTATACTGTCACTCAACTTTTGTGGAAATACGGTTGAAGAAGTTCATTACAACACATTTTTTTATTTTGATTCAGTATAGTTCAATCACTCCTCCTTGAGTCGCCACCTTATCGTGGTGGAGGAGTTTGCGTGTCCCAGTGATCCTAGGAGCTATGTTGTCGGG
>JAQQAE010007361.1:1595-15923 GCA_029823295.1 Pseudamia nigra
GGGGGGGGGATGTGTGTGTGTTGTGAGAGAGAAACTGCTCTTCTCCTGCCCCCTCAAACAGTCAAACAGGGGGAGGAGAGCAGCAGTTCATCCAGTAACATGCTTGTATTTTTTCATGTTAAGAAGCACACCTTCATTGAGGTTAGGGTTAGGAAAATTATTGTGATACTTTTCAGTGATCAGTTGATATTTCAATTAATTGACTATGGTGACAGGCCTACTCACGACTGCCATGACAGTTCTCATATCTGCAAGTAGCGTTGTAGTACCTGACCGGCCTCTGGTTTCTGTCTCGAGTCCATGTTTACTTGGTCATAGAAGTCTCAGAATTTTATTTCAAGGTTGGTCAAGACCACAACTGACCACAACTTTATGCCTAAATTTTTAAAAATACTGCCTATACAACATGCAGGAATCAAACCCCTACGTCTTATCTCTTGTATTTGACCTCCAGACCAGCTATGGAGGTTGTCACAGGACATAAGACACATGGTTTGATTCCTGCATGCAGGAAACACAATTGAGTCCAAAAGTAAGTCAATCCCCACATGGTCCTAAATTAAAATGTCTAACATTAGAGCAGAGATAAACATGTTTACAGTATGGTGCAAATAACACCTTTGATCTGTGAAGTTTATTTCCACCTCTGTGATCAAAGTATAGTGGGTACATTTTTATGTAACTTGCCCATTTGGATGATGCAGCAGACAATATTTGTGCATTATCAACAGCATATAGATGTTTGACCCAGAGGCTTCACCATTTCATTTAGTCTACCTCAGTTCCACTCATACCACACATGTAAGTCTGTGTTTGGATCAGGATCAGTAGGCACTGGTGCCCAGAGGCTCCTTGTTTTAGCTTCCAAACAGCTCTTCAAAAAACTTATAGGTAATATCATGGAGAGTTTTCATCTTTTATTAACAGTCTATGGCCCTACAAGGCTATTTGCACCTGGGCGCAAGTGAGGACTCAAATTATCCTTCTCCAGTGTCTGACTCTTTCAAAGTAATATATTGAACTGAGATGGACTTATGACAGATCTCTTGTTTCCATTGCATAGATTTATTCTGACTTGAAGGTTTGTCTTTTCTCATCGTCGTGCTTGTTACTGTTTTTGTTTTGACGAAATGCATTGCTTCTGAGAGAGATTCATATCGGTCGGACAATCAATCTGTAGTTTTGAAAAACTTGGCTGCCATGATGTCCTTGCTGTGCAACTATCTAAAGTAATTTGGTCTGGGTCTTTGTTCTGTCTCTTGGTCTCCCTTGGTCTTAACCTCTCAAGGTGTGGGTCTTGTTTTAGTTATGACTTGACCTTGCTTTAGATGGTCTCGACTACATCACTACCTGCAAGTGCCTGTTATTTGTGTCTTATGTAAAAACCCTTTAATTTCACCATTTGTCTACCCATACAGGGAAACTGTTGAAGGGCTTTGAACCAGTGTATCCTACAACCCTTAATATTGATCTGAAGACTTTCTGCCAGGCATTTCCTTTTCACATGTCTTTGATGAGCAGGTACAGGTGACATTATTCAAATTAAGATGATATTTTAATACCAGTGGTACGGTACATGAATTGTCTTACCTGTGGATAATAAAACCTGGCAGAGAATAACTTTTAAAGCATGGTACTTTAAACAAGTCTGACCACACTTATTATGTGGTGTCGGAGCAGCTGGTGGTTCATCAGGTCAGGGTGAACCTCCAAAGGATTGTTCCTGGGCTGCAGACAGTGAGCATCTGCCTGGACCAGTGCTTTAACCTTGTCCATCCTGAGGTCACATTTACCATCTCCAGCATCAGGAAGTTCATTAACAGCCACTTTGTCCTGGAGACATTCAGGGACATGATGCCTGAGCTGCAGCTCAGAGGTAGAAGTCAAAAATGAATCACATATATAGGCATATTTTCTGCCCAAACAAGAGGGATTAACAACTTCCTTTGCTTTTGTATGTCTGTTACCTCCAGGTCAAATGATCTGGATGCCCTCTCTGGCCTGTATGCTCTATCAAGCTTCCCCACTTACTGAGAAGCCTACGAGAGCTGGAGGAGAGACATATGCACATTTCTGACATTGCACCTCATGATGTCACCCGTGACCTCATCTTGCTCAATCAGCAACGACTGGCAGAAATCAAACTGTCCAATCAGCTCGAGAGGAAGAAGGATGAGCTCCGTCTCCTCTCTCAGCATCTGGAAGAGGAAAGAAGGAAGACAGAATTTCCTGTATGCAATGCTGCCCAAGCATGTAGCCAATCAGCTGGAGGAGGGGAAAGCAGTAGAAGCAGGTTAACAGCGCTAAGTGTAGACTTATATACAGCTATTTTAAGTTGCCTAACAAATAACAAATGGTTGTGTCTTTTAGGAAAGTTCAAAGAGTGCACCATACTGTTTAGTGATGTGGTGACCTTCGCTAATATCCGCTCCCTGTGTGAACTCATCCAAATTGTCCTCATGCTAAATTCCATGTACCTACGATTTGACTGACTAACAACTGTGCACAGTGTCTACAAGATGCAGACCAAGAATGTGAGCTTAAATATTGACTCTACGACCATGTATAGTGGTTTTAATTTACTTTTTGCATGTAAACAAGACAAATCTATGGAATTTATATTGTGTTTCCTAGGTGGAGACAATAGGAGATGCTTACATGGTGGTGGGTGAAGTTCCAATTCCTGTTTCTAGCCATGCTGAGAGGGTGGCTAACTTTGCACGGGGGATGATTTTAGCAGCCAGGGAAGTTATTAATCCTGTGAAAGGAGGGTCCATTCGAGTGAGTGTTTCTGATATCCTAATACCACACTGAAGACCCAAACCCATAATCAAATGTATGTAAAAGCTATATCATCAGCAAAATGTATTTAAAGTATAAAAACTAAAACTAGTCATGGTTTAATAATGAAAAGGAAAAACTCAATATTAAAGCACTTCATGATGGGATGAGGTAGATGAATATGACAGATGGTTCAATAAGTGTCTTAAGCACTGAAAATATTTTGGTATTTTTCTTTCTGACAGACATAACTCATCACTCTCATCTCTGCATGAGTACATGCATAATATTTGAACATATTGCCACTCTGCCGAAGCATTTTGTTATGCTGTTTACTGTATTTCTGTAGATCCGTGTTGGTCTCCACAGTGGTCCTGTGCTGGCTGGGGTGGTTGGTGAAAAGATGCCTTGCTACTGTCTGTTTGGAGACAGTGAATACTGCACCTCGCATGGAAAGTCATGGCCTCTCTGCCAAGATCCACCTGAGCCCAACTGTCTACCAGTGAGAACACACATGCATTGACAAGCACGCATCCATATGTATTTTGATACAAATCATAAACCCTATCCCACCCTCTCCCCGATTATTCCTTTATTTTTGGTCCACATTTCACAGGGCTTTGAAGACTAAAGGCTTTGTTATGTAGAAGCGAGGAGGGAAGGGAAAGGACGCAATGAGTACTTACTTTCTAATAAGAAATCTAGGAGTCAGTGAGCTGCAGATTATGGGCCTCTGACTGGAATGCTGCATCTGAACAGCAGGACAACATGGTGACCAGTCAGCAAAGTGTCCATGAACAAAGTTGGTTCATAATCTAACAAAACCATTTCAATTTGGAAAAATAGACTGTCTATTCTTTGCACATATGTCTTATGTTGTCTCCCATTTTTTTATTTCTGACTTAGCTTTTCAAAGGCAGAAAAAAGACAACCTTTGCTTGACTCCACTGAAATATGACGACAGCCTGTGTGAACATCCTCCATTATCACCTTTATCTGATCCTCAGGTCTCCTCAGCCATAAAGCCACGGGACTCAGTGAGCTATGGCAGCCTGTATGTAGACGCAGACAGTCAATCAGATCATGTAGCATTTGACCATTTAAAAGATACAGAAGCCCAGCCAGAACTAAGTAACACAGGGACACATCTAGATGGCTCAAATAATAGTCATATAAACACAGAGGAAGAGCAGTTAATTACTGCTTCTGTGGCAAAGTCTACATCAACTAATCAAAGCAAACACACCCAAACAAGGTTCTGTGCGGTGCTGTGAGCTCTAAGTAGGACAGGTGTCTTATTGTGTAACTGACTGATAAATGATTCAGCAACCAAGGTGCTGTGTACGAAACATGTGACATGTGAACAGTGTTTTTTACTCATGATATACTGTACAAAATCAAGCAGCAGAACCCTTATTGTAAATGGTTTTCTTCAGTGATTGTATTGAATTGAATGTAGGGAATCAAATATGTTAAACTTACTAGTACAACTGTTGCTTGTATTTCATGTAAATGAAGAAACACCTTCTTCCTTTCTGATTATTCACTTGCAATAAACCAAGCATTGTCAGGTCAATACAGTGTAGTCACTTGATGTTTGTTGTGTGTGAACTACTCTTCTATTCAGTCTTAACCATAATAAAATGATGGTGCAGGTTTACGTTTTAATGTTCAAAATTTAAAAAGGAAAATGTTTAAAACGTATGTGATGTTTGTGATACACTGTATATATCACAAATACTCTGACTAATGAAGGCACTACTTTAATTTTCTTATCTTCTTATTTATTTAAGAAGCCTTCCATGCATAAAAGCAGATAGACTGGTGGATTGAAATAAAATACACTGTCTAGGAACATTGCAAAAGAAAGGTCACATTGAAACACACATGGCCTCTGAACATCCCATTTTAGTGTAAAACGGCAAAATGAACAAGGATGAATGAATAATGGCCCTGATGTTGCTCACGAGGCCCGAGCCAGTGGCCACAACTGTCCGTAAAAGGGCTGTCACCTGCAGGTGTGTGCCTTCTCCGAAATGACACCCCAGGTCTAAAGGAGTCCAGACATCTGATCCTCGCTGCAGAGGGCCCTGTGTCTCATCACCGTTGACCGGGCCTGGATTGCCATGGCCAGATGAAAACAACACCTGTAACCAGAGTCCTCTGTTTGTGTGGTCAGGTGTGATAAAATCGGCCTCCTGGCTCACTCAATAAGAGCCCAATCTACACTGACCTAAATGAAGAGGCCACAGAGGATCAGTTCATTATCTACTTTTCTCATGGCAACAGCCAAAGTCTCTGAATGTCTCAAGAGTCAGTCTCGGATATAGCATCCAGTTCACTGAATTCAGGCTCCTCCCGGTGCTTTGGCAACACTGGTCTGTTGGTGTAAATGTCATCCACAGGAAGGAGGAATGTGACAGTTTTTACCTTGGCCCTGCAAAGTGAAAGACATCACAAGGGATGCACCTTTAATTCAAATCAAAGATAAGTGAAATCTAAAAAATGCTTCTTTAAAGGTCCCACCCTGTGCACCATGCATCATCTGGGGGGGTTTATATAAACTCTGTGGTGTCAAATAAGGTCAGTCCTGAGAAAACTTCATAACAAAATGGACAACAGTAAGATCAAGTCATACAGATTTTTTGCATCACAAATAAGGACCAGTCATAGGCATGTTAAAACCCATTAATCCTAAACCTATCAGCAAAAGTGTAAAAGGTAATTTTTCAAACATCAGTTTGAAACCAATCATACCAAGCCACGAATAACTGTCCACTTTTACTCACATTTATTTATCTACTTTTAGAAAACTGACCATGAAAAATGAATTATTCTGTGTTTAGAGTATCCATCTCTCAAAGTTATTGTCAAGATGACACCAGGTCACCTTGACAATAACTTGTATTTCAACCAATAATATTTTTTTTTAAAAGAGGTGCCGTTTTTCATCCCAGTATCCATAACAAACTTATAGTAGTGTATAAGACCCACTACCATATGTTCTGAAAAGTTTTCCTAATATGCAGTTATCCTATGAAATATTCTATTTTATCTAAACTATAATATTTTAACTCTAACCTTAAATCAACCAGTCAGTTTTGACATCTAAACTTAATTGAGTAACTGTAACATAACACCAATAATCTGCAGGTGCTTTAAATTAAGCATCATTAAACAGCATTAAGTGTCATGTTCTTGGTGCAAATAGCATCTGTCCTACTGTAGTACGTTTGAATTTGCACCTGGATGCAAATGGACACTATTAGGCAGCAACAATACTCAAATGAAATCAGAGCATATGTGCCAGAGTTACAAAGATACTTTAGGAAATCGGTAGACTTTACGATATCGACATCATTACAGAAGTTTTTAATACCCGTATTTACTGTAAATAGTACAGATAAAATTCTAAGCACAATGTTTTAAATTGGAGAAGATTTGATAAATACTAAGCGGTTCTAGCAAGAAATTTAACAAGATGTAGGATCATTTTCTTAAATATGTCAAACAAATGCATTTTTCAAATGTATGAGGCTCTGTAAGAAGCTTTGCTAGGTTATGGCAGGCTAAGAGTTATTTCTGTTCATGTTTTTTTTTTTTTTGTTTAGGAATATGCAACTTGGAATATAGTAACTTTGTAACTTGTTTTATGTAACTTGCACAGTTTAATTAATACTGAGCTGATGCTTTAACTGAATTCATTTTTTTCCACTGAGGTAATGCCCAGCCCATTTGTCATTGTCCAGTTATTTGAAAATTCAATAAACAGATTAATTCAAAAAGTGGCACAATGTGAGACCTTTAAAAATGTTTGTAACTGTTATGTAAAGAGAACAGTGTGCCAGTGTGTACCTGTTTTTATGAACGTATTCCTGTAAGGAGTGCCTGTTAGTTACTTTTGCCACTTCTTCTCTGGAGGAACTTCCAAAGATGCTATTTCCATGTTTTATTTCCTCTTGTAGTCTTCCCCATCCGGTGTCACTCCTCACCCTGTCAGTTCCGCCTTGTGTCATGGTCACACCAGACAGGTTGGAGCCAAATGAGTACCTTCGCACAGTCATAACCGTGTTCTCTGTAAAATAACATGAACAGTGTATTGTAAGATATTATATCCACAGCCAAGGATGTAGATTTTAGGTGTTAGTGGTGCTTCTGGAAATTTTGAGCAATGAACTTTATGGTGTTTGTTCTGGTGAATCAAGGCACCAAATTGTGCCTTTCTGTGGAAGTGTATGATGGGAACAAAAAGATAACAAAATAATTAAGAAAATGAACAAGTTTGAACAAAAACTATGTAAAACTCAACAAAATAAAAAATTAACCAAAACGAATGAAAAGGAAGTCAACAGAATAGAGAAAAATAATCCACAAAATAAGGGATTGAATTAAACAAACCACAAAGTGAACATAAAAGAACATAATACTCAAGAAAAGAAATGAAAATGAACAAAATAATTGGGGGAATTAATTTAAAAAAGCCTGCATTTCTGTAAATCAGGGTTAAGTTACATGTCTAAAACTGCAAAGTGCTAAACTGGAGGGGGGATGCACATTTTAGAAGCATGCCAGCTTGACTCCTGAAGTCTGCACATTATAATGCTTTGACTTCCTTCAGATTGTTTTGCTGTTGTTTTCCAGTGAGGATTTGTGCATTTTTATCATGATGTTTTATCATGATGTCACTAAAAGCAGTTATTTTTAGTCAGGTCTAAGGTCATTATTGCACTGTCACAGTAATCAAAATGAATGTGTAGGCTTGTTTTTACATACCCATACTTGGCCTATGGATGTAGATTTCAGAAGGGTGGGAGGAATTTGTCCCCCTCACTACTAATAAATTTGATCTCTTTTTCCTTGTAGTTCATAAATGTAAATGTTATGAAATTTGTGAGACTCTAAACCCTCCATTGCACAAATAATTATGCATATTCAGTTTTTGGTCCTTTTTCGTTCATGGCTGGATTACCTTGTTCTTTTTTGTTCGTATTCACTATTATTTGGGACATTTTGGTACATTTTCTTGATCATTGTATTTTTTTTTTCACTTCAAAACGCAGCATGTCACAAATTGATGCATTAACAATAGTAGTGAATAGTGCAATAGCTCTGAATGGAACCACCTGTGGGTCACAGCCTCTCTTACCCTTGTATTGTCCCTCCAGAATAGGCGCAGAAGCGTTTCGTCTCAGGTTAACGTAAGGGTTTTCTTCTAACACCGTCCTCCTTTCTGCTGCCGATGCCCTGCTGGCTTCACCTGTCCCGGCTCCAGATCCGGTCCGCGGGTCATAGTCCCCATAGTCTTCTCGTAGCTGCCTGTTCTCCGCCTCCAGCTTCTTGATCTCGTCGCGCATCTCCATGATGACCTGCGTCAGGCTGCGGGTGCTCTCCATGGTGCTGCTGCTGCGCTGCCAGTACCACGGCTTCCCGAACACCGGCAGGGAGTCATGTAGGAGAATCTCCCGGTGCTGCTGGGGTTTTAACATCCTGCTGCTTTTGTGGCTGTTTTGTACGCCCTTCTCTGTTGTATGCACCTTTCAATCTCAGTCCAGATCTTGTTCTGGGCAGATTATGTCGCCTTTCACCACTTATACAGCTGAAAGGGCTCCGGTGATCAGCCAGCAGTACACAAAGGATGTTTTATTTATCAGCCCCGGCGTCCAGTTTCAGGAAAACTAAGCAGGGGTCGGAAATGAAATGTGCACTGCGCAAGAGCTAGGATGGCATAATACCAGGTGAACCTGCAGGGGGACTGAACCAGCTGAGAGTTGGACAGATCTTTGGTCAAACGCCACGTAAGCTAAGCAACTTTATGATTGATTTAGTACACAAAAACGGAGCCAGCTCAGGTTCTTTGGCACCTCGAGGTCCCTGCTCTTGTAATGCTCATGTCTAATGCTGGGATTACATTATCTGCCTCTGAAATATTAATCCAACCAGTTGGCAAGGGAATTTACAAAATGTGCTTCTGATTGCACAAAAGAAGATTATTTTCTTTAGCCAAAGCACGAGGGAAATTAATAAATTATTAAAATGGCTTTTCACTGGATTCAAGGCCTTTAAATGTATCATGGGGGGTGGGGAGGGGGCATAGTGAAGTCTTATTTCATTTTCTTCAAAGCACCGAGATGGAGAAACATGGGTTAATTCCTCTATTTTAATCTGACTAAACATGTGGCTCTCTGTCTCTTTCATGTGGATGCTGCTTCACAAAAGCAGAGGTCAGGCGGTTTGTCCAGTGATGACAGTCTCAGAAAAAAACATGAAAACAAAACGGTTGTTTGATATATAATAAAATAAGAAAGCACTGAAACAGACATCAAATGCAGGAAAACCTCACACAAAAGAGGAAATTACAGATAATTACACCCAATGGGGCTTCCAAAGCTGGAATTGTGTGGTCAGGTGCCTCAATGGAGCTCATGTGGCCACACATTGTAACCCATTATGAAAAGACTAGGCTGTCACTGAGCACACCTGTGGCTTAGCTGGCCTGACTCCAACATAAAATGAATAAGTATCCTCAACAAAATTGAACATATTTGATGCATTTTCTTAGACATTGCCTACAATGTAATCAGGCCTGATACTGCTGGCTCATAGCAACCTGACCCCACTAGAGTCTGGGCCACTGGAAGGGACACACATACGCCGGTCTGTAGAGGACAGAAACCCAATCAGCCCCCTGTTTCTGGTTCACAAAATAAGCTGCAGAGAAAGGCAGGCAAGGGAGATAAGGCTGGTTAGGAGAGACACAGGGATGTGCAACAAGGAAAGGAGTTTGTGAAGAGATAAGTGAGTGAAACTCAATCTGCTGCACCTCAGGTGTGCACCCACAGAGGGAAAGTGAAGAGTAAGAGATATTAATGTGTCAGCTTGTCACAGAGGTAAAGAGACGTGGCAGGAGGATTGAGGACTAAATGCTGTCATTGACCAGCTGTATGTTCAAGGCCACTTGATGTCTTTTTATGTGCAGTCTCCAATCCTCAGCTTATCATCAATAAGTAAACAACCACTCTGCATGTCTGTAATTATATATACCAAACTATTGGAAAATTCTAACACCTGATACACCATTTCACTTTCAACAAAAACTTCAAATGAGATTTGTGCTAAAGTGAGTAACTCCATGCATGCAGCAAACAACCATGGATTACACAGAAGGTCAGTCTGAAGCTAATAATCCTTTTCTGCTCAGAAGCAGCTCTCATCTCATTTATCCGGTGTCTTGGAACAGCAGAACCTTTTTCTCTTTTGCAGTGGCTTTTTGAAAATACATACAAATATAACAAACAGCATAACAAAATGCTTTGGTAGAGCAGCAACAGGTTAAAGTATTATGCATGTACTCATACAAAAATACTTTTGAGTTTCCTCTATCAGAAAGACAAATATCAAAATACAGCTCTGGAAAAAATAGAAACCACTGTAACAAAAATCACTTTCTCTGATTTCACTATTTACATGTATGTGTTTGAGTAAAATTGACATTTTGGGGGGGGGGGGTCTAAACTACGTACAACATTTCTCCCCCCAAAAAATAATTCATTTAGAGCATTTATTTCCCGAACATGACAAATGGTCAAAATATAAAATATGTGTTGTTTTCAAACTCAAGAAATAGAAGTTCATATTCATTTTTAAACAACACAGTACCAATGTTTTAACTAAGGAAGAGTTCAGAAATCAATGTCTGATTGTTCACTTGTCCTTGTTAAATAAGATTGGGTGCTGGTGATCACCTAATCAGTACCTCATTACATAGAATATGGTGTGTTTGTGTTCAAATTCACCAGACCCTTGGAATGGAATGACTGTCATACATGTAGAGATGATGGTTTCAGAAAAACGTTGCTGTATATACAGAGCTTAACTTTAATGTGGCCTCTTTCCTTTTCAGTGAGTTCTTGACATCTTACCATTTTGAGCAGGAGTGAATTTCACACTAGATTCATGTTTTTTATACCCTAATTTGAGCTGGCACACTGAACTTCTCTGAAGTCAGAAATTAATCAAGCTTAACATTCAATCACTAAAACTATTTTCTTCTGTTCAGGAATGTAATTAAATAACTGTAATTTGACATCTTAATAAAAGAATAATAATGATAAAGACCTTGCACATATTGGTGAATGAACCCTTACAGAAACGTAAAATGATTTTGGTAATTAGCAGTACTGTTAATTAAGGGCAGCTATGGCACAAACCTTATGTTGGATGGTGATCTAATGAATTTATTAAGCACTGTATACCACAACCAATATTTACTCCTTATAGAAAATACAGCATCAGTAAATTGACAGTGAAAACAGTAAGGTTTTACTGGAAGTTAACATTAAAAAAATCATTTGAGGAAAAAGGATCAATCCTCTACTTGCTTTCTATCGTGGGGTAATGTGCAGCTATGCTCAGATGCACTGCTGTACCAGTATGAAGCGTATGGATTTACAGTGACGATTAATGTTGTTTGCATTTAATGATTTCTGCAGCAGGGACAGAACCTAAGGGAATTTTTGTCTCCTCCAATAGCACATTTCTGTTTTGCATATCACCATTCATTGTGCTAATGAAAGACTTTGAGTTGGTCATTATTTGCTGCTATCTGGTCTCAGCATCAGGCAACAAACAGGATGGAAAGAGCTGCAGGACACAGCTGCAGCCACAGCCACTCCACTGGACAAGTACGGCATAAACATGAGTAAGTGTAGCCTTGTCTTAACTAAATGAGGATGTGTGATATCAGTCCTTTGAAAGAACTCATATTACACAAGAAGGATCTAGTATACTATGGTCAGTGAATGAAAATCTTTAGATTTTTACATTAACAAATTTTTTTTATTTAAATGTTATACATAAAACTTTAGTTTTTTTTCTTTTTTTTAAATTCAGCTAAACAAATATTTATATTTTGTATATTTTATAAAAGAAACATTTTAAATATTAATATTTCTTATTTACAATTCAAAACAGTACATGAAATAATAACAGTAACAATGCAATGTCAATCATAAAAATGTTACAAAACAGTTTTTTTTTTTTCCATTTCAAAACCGGCAAGCTGAGATTTCCAGAATGTTAGCAAGGATACAAAGTAGTAATGTGGAGCTGCTCTACATTCAAACAGGAACTGGAGGTGCATTCAACTCTTCAGACGCTCTGTTTGTTAAGACCTGGAATCAAATCTTCATTTTCCCATTGGTCTTGTTTTCAGATCTCTTCAGATAGGTTCAATAATAATGATAATCATCATCAAAATACACCAGAGAGCTGTAGAAGTAATGTATATAGCTGAACACACCTCAAGCTCGGTAAGGTCACTGTTCTCTAGAGGGATAGGGTCGTGGAGAGAAGGCGCATGTTGTGTGTAAAATTGTGTGTACATGTGGATAAAATGTGGTGTGTGTTTGTCAGTATTTAGGCTGATGAATCAGTTGGCAGGACAGGGGAATCCATACTACACATGGACTGAGTCTCTAAAACCAAAACAACAGTAGCTAACAGTCCAGCAGTCTGGCTTCTACTGTAGATAGTCAAAGTTCAACAACAGGACTACAGACTACCACAACCACAGTCTACACACGTCTTCCCTTGTTTTCTCTACATTTGCCATGAGTGACAGTTCCACTAGTCCAGAAAACAACAGTCAGAAACAAGAAGTTGAGCCACTTCGAGGCCCAAACTGTCACTCCAAAGCCATTTCAGGGGTTAAAATTGTCCTCCTGGGCATAAAAACTCTGTAGGTCTACTGGCCGTTCAGAAGGTGCTGTGACGTTCCGTTCCTGGTTGTCTTGTGTGTGGAATCTGGACAAAAGAGAGAATAGAAACAGTCACATAAGAAAAAGTATAATGGATGAATGGGAATTTAGCTTATATTGACTATAAGTCCCACCCACTTCCTTTCACCACTCGTCCAGGTTAATGGACCTAACCAGGAAAAAAGTGCATCACTCAGTGCTTGATCCCATTTGAATTATGCCATCTGTACACATACAGTATGCAAATGACAAGACAATTTTACAAGAAAAGAGAGTCGCAGTTTGTTGCAAAAATACTAAAATAGTGCAAAATTGCTCAGTGGACTTCATTTCCATCCCATGTAACATATGTCAGAATGGCAAAATGGCTCCTATTTTGACTAACCTCATTCTTTGAGAATAAAGTAGTGAAAATTATCATAGCTGTCTTCATTTTGAGCTGTAGAGACACTTCAGCAGCTCTTTGTAGAGAAATGGTTGCATAACATTACTTGCTGTTTGTCATCTTTACAATACATCTTTTCACAGTCTTGTATATAAATTCACAAACATATGTGTAAATGGTGGCATAATTCAGCCATAATCAGAGAATTATTTTTGCCATTGACCCAAATTTTTTCAGATGTTAGGTGCCATTAGTCAGAACTGGAAGGAGTGGGACTTTGGCTCTTTTGAAGTTAATCAAATAGTAGGGTGAGAGATACAATATAGCTTTAAATGTTTTTGATGAGGCAATTTGATGGCCTGATGTACAGTACCAGTCTTACAAAGATTGGACAAAGAGTTGTTAGGGAGAGAGGAGGTGCTGGAGGCAAGAACACTTTTTTGCAGCTGCAATGAGAGAAAAGTTTGGAAAAGAAGCAAAGAGAACAATGAAGTGAACACAAATGAACGGAATGCCTTCAAAACGATGCACGTGAAAGAATGACAGGCAACGGAATAAGCAAATAAAAAGTAAAAAAAGCACTGATGTGGTAATAACATAAGTCTGGATGATTTATAGTGAGACCTGTTCATTCATGATGCCAGACAGCTCAGTCAGCATGTCCCGATAGTGAGCTCTCATCTCCTCCTGGTATTCAAGCTGGTCCTCCTTGATCAGACGCTCGTTCACATCCAAAGCCTGACCACAGGCCTCTGCAAACTGCCTGCATGGGGCAAAGAAAACCTGGCTTATTGTGGTGATCAGAGAACTGCAGTCTCTGACTTAACATAAATGTAGAGAGTGTAGGATAGGATAAAGGCTACAATGTGAAAATGTATCTTGTAAGATTAAGTCAACATGGGTGTTAATTTTTAGAGAAAATACAGCAAAAGTCAGCATATTAAACTGGTCGTACTGCGATGGCTGTAGCCAACACTGATTTGGGATTTTAATTTGAGTTGAGTAACTTAGATATCAAGAACAAACTTTAACAAATACCCACACAAACACCCACAAAAATTACCACAAAACTGAACAAAAAAATAACAAAATGAAGAAAAGTTGCCAAAATAATTGTCCAAAAATTAAGCAAATAAACAAAAATGAGAAGAATTATCAAGAACATATCAACTACTGCTACTACTACTCAACACAATTAATAAAACAATCAACAAAATATCAAGAAAATAAACTAATATTCAGATACATCCTACTATGGGCTTCCTTGGCAGCCCTTTTGCAGGTATTTACTGCAAAAACCAATGTTGCACAGACTGATATTTTGATAAGGATCCATCCATCCATCTTCTACCGCTTATCCGTGGGGTCGGGTCGCGGGGGCAGCAGCTTGAGCAGGGAAGCCCAGAC
>JAQQAE010007362.1:0-15923 GCA_029823295.1 Pseudamia nigra
ATATATATATATATTTTACATAGATTTTTTTATTTGGACGAGTTGACAGATATAAACAATACAATGGACACAATAAACAAACAGCACTTCAATTTTTGTGAACATACAAACACACCCAGGCTGATCAAGGGACATACGTACCCACCCGTTACACAAACCAAGAGGCAAAACAAACAGGAAGAAACATAAACACCCATAAGTATAAGGACCATCATGGGGTAACATGTACTGTATGATTTTTGGCAAAAAAGTTACAATATGACATGTTACATTTTCTTATGTAACCTCTGTAATCAAATATTTTGTTTAGTAACTGTAAATTAATTATGTTCCTCCCATTTGTTTTGTAGTTAGTTACATAACACTGTCACACTTGTCACTCCTTAACACGCACACCATGTGTACTATATACTACATATTGAGGTTTTTAAAGATGTAATACTTGTGTTTGAAATATTCCCTCCAAACAGTGTGTAAAGTGACACAAGATTGTCAGATTGACTGAAATGCTCTACTTGCTGTAGAGAAGCACCTTTTATACCATACACCTGACAATTTAATCTGATATAGCTATCACATCTTCATGATTCACCCATAAATATGCTGTAATGAAAATTTAATGAGGTGTACTTTGTCAAAGGATAAATTATTTATCTCTGCACAAGGTTTCAACACCTCCATTAAGTGTCTGGTCACTCCCTGTAGGACTGCATAGGGCTGTTATCTATTCCACTTCACCAGAGCGTTCTATATAGTGAGTGGATTTCACAACACATCAAAGTTTCCAGGTTTCAGTCTGAGCTTACCTTAAGTGTACACTTTGGTGTCTTTGTCCCCAAACGTGTGCATGTAACACATATGTGCGCCTCTCTGCTGCTTCACCCCTGCTGCCACCCCTGTGTCTTTGTACGAGACCTCTGCCTCATCTCTATTGTCATGTTAATTACCTGTTTGCTCTGTTTTGCAAGAGCCCTCCATCCATCAAAGCATCTCTCAGCTTTTCATCTCACACAGTGCATCTCTACCTGTAATTAGGTTTGGATGAGGGCGGAGATAGATTTTGTTAGCACTATGCAGAGGAAAGAAAGACACTAGGAAGTCTCCATAGCTGTTCTGGGACTAGCCTTTAATGGTGTCTAATTGATCTGAGCTGTCATGGGGCCATGGCTTCATGTGGTAGGAAGCTGATTATCCTTATGTGTCATCCACAGTGCAGAAGCATTAGCTCAGTGCTCTGGCTTTTACAGTTCGAAAAGGTGGGCACGTGCAAGTGTGTGCATATAGGTGTGTGCCTGTAATTTTGTGCATCTGTGCTCCAGATATAACCATAAATTCAATGCAGTATGCATCTGTGTGACTAAGAGGGGTTCAGATCCAATTTGTGCTTTTGTCTATATGTATATTGCATTCAGGCAGATGAGTATGCACTGTACTGCTATATGTACGTACATAAGCTGACTCTGTGTGAAAGAAGAGTTAGGGTGAAGATAATAGGGGATTTCTTACAAATGTGTACGCATGTTTGTATTTATAGTAGCTGAAGGGAGGCTGTGCTGCGGTCAGAATAATTTAACATCCAGATGTGTGGAAGCCGGAGGGAAATCAATACAGACAATGGCTCCCAACCAGGTGATGAGCACACTGTCATAATGCAGTAAGGATGGAGAGGGATTAATATTTAACAGTAATCTGGACTGAACAGATGGGTTTGCTGAGTGAGGATAAGTGTATATCAAGGCCAAATAATCATAGCAAATGATAATATAGTACTTCAAACAACCTGGAGTAATGATTTGGAGAAGCTGAGCAAAACACCTGTATATTTCAAGCCTGTACCTGATTGTCATTCATGAAGATTATGTTACATAAGCGATCAGATTACATAACTTGGAATTACTAACAATGTTTGAAGCCCTTAATAAAAAATACTTAATTAAGCTTCACAGTATGCAAGCATGCCCCCACTGTATGTTTGAGACTTCATTTTTTTCTCTATGTGTTTACTTCCTCCTGTAAAGCAGCTGTATGCACTGTAGGGACGTACATGCTGCTCTGCTGACCTTCAGCATGAAATGAAAAGTGTCTGATGCCTCTGGTGTGTTTGGAGGGGCTTTCTCTTTCCGAAGATGGACAGCCATGCATTATTGATTACAAAACACTCCTGCAATGCTATTTCATCTTTCAAGCACAGCTGACCATGAATTGGGCTTTACTTTAGAGCAGTTTAGATTTAGTTTGCATCATTTGATTGGCTGCATGGTTTTGTATATGAAATGCCCCCACCACCCCGGCCCTTTGCACTCAAATACTTTCACCAGAGGGAGGTTTAATGGTAGATATGCAAAAGAAACTCCCTTATCTCCACATCCATCTGCACAGCACACTGACAAACAATTGCACAAGACAAAAGATAAAGGTAGGCAGAGACAACCAAATACGGAACAATAGGAGAAGAATCTTGTGGCTACCGCTGAGTTTTGACACATCTAACAGCATTTATGGGACTTGATATTGCGTGTTAATGTGTTGCAGTAGTACACCAAAGCTTTTGTGTGTATGTATGCAAATCTATACAGTATCACCTATATTGCTCACACCTCCTCTATTTGTCTTTGCTCATACACATACACAATATACAATCATTCGCATGTCAGCCATACTGTGACTTGTGTCTTCCCTGTAGTTCTGTGCTTCCTCCCTCTGCCCTTGGTCTCTAGGTCTCCTGATGTCCTTGCTGTGTTTGCTGATTGTGGACCAGTCCAGTGACTGTGGATGTCGTCCAGTGTCTGTGTCGTTCTATCTTTACTCTTTTCTTTTGTCTCTCCTCTATCCACTAACCCCAACCGGTTGAGACAGATGGCCGCCTACCCTGAGCCGCTGACTCTACTGGAGGTTTTTCTCTTCGGTTGAAGGAAGATTTTCCTCCCCCCTGTTGCCCTTGGCTTGCTCTTGGTGGCTCTGTTTGGTTTACTTTTTGTATACTCTTGAGGTCACGGCCTTAAATTGTGAAGCACCTAGAGATAATTATTGATTATGATTGGCACTATACAAATAAAATTGAATTGAACAGAGCAAGTACAGATTGACAGCTCAACTATCTGATGACACACAAACAAATACAATCTTATTTTGTCATGAACATGATGGCAGCTGTCTTTACTATTTATGTTAGACTAAATTCGCCATTTTTGTAGATTTTTTTTTGTCACAGTGGCCTGTAATCCTGAAGTTTCACAGAAATTACAAAAATTCCCAATGTTTTCTGGTTTGTGTCATGAGGCATGGTTGTTCCGCAGTGGGAAACCACATAAAAAGCATAAATCAACTGCATATCAGTAAAACTAAAAATTTGAGGGCTTACCTTCAAAATGCCAAAATGCTGCCATGGCCAGGAATAAATAAAACTGCTTTTAAGGCTTTTACAAGTTTTCAAAATTTTTGTTCCCACAGCGGTTTTAGTATGTGATTTTTTACACACTGACACACTCCTGGAAAATATCTTTTCACTTTAATCATTCTAACTAAAAGAGGTGATCACTAACTACACATCAAAACCATCTTTGTTGAAAAAAATTTTTTTGACTGGTTTCCAGCCATAAATTAAACAAGGATACGAGTTTGTTGTAAAGAGTCGCCATAAAGGTCGGTGGGGGAGGGGCTAAAACGGGGAAATTTTTTGATTGACCTCATTTTGACAAAGCTTCATGGAGTTTGCTGCAGAGAAATGGAAAATTACATGCAAAAATTGATCACTTTAATTTAAAGGAGGTGTCAAAAATGTGTTTATAATGGAAGTCTTTGGTATAAATCATGTAGTTAACAGTACTGTACAGGTGTAACAAAAACAGTTCACACAGTCAAAATGCAGTGGATATACATGAAACTCAAAAATGTCAAAATTTATTCAAAAACACACTTCCTTACCAACTTTCATGGCTAAAGAACGATCACAGCCAAAATTATCACAAAAATGCACCTTCAACTACAAAAAATTACACCAACAAGGCATAAGGGTTAATAAAGTTTACATATTGTACACCTTTTTAACAAGTTAATTTCATTCACACATGTGTATTTTAAATACAAAGGCGCTCTTTTTGACCACACCCTTTTCCTGTTTGTCCCATGGACACCATCATACAGGCTCCTGGACACCCTGTCTTTTGGCCAGTCTGGTGGTCGTCCAGGTCTGATTGTGGACACTGACTGGATATTTATAACCCGTGTGGGGTAGAGTAAACAGAAACAGGTAAAAGTGTTTTATAGTGTATTACAGTGCACTTTATAATTAAAATATTATACTTTATAATTAAAATGACTCAAATATTTGTACTCTTGCGTAAGAATAAAAGAATATGCTCTAAAGGGATGTAATATTGAATTTATTACAGACTCATATATTGATCCATCTAGGCAAATATAAAAATACATGATGTTAGACATAACAAGATTTGCTTAATGTGAGATCCATCATTTAATTTGTTTATTGTTGTTGATTTAGTCAACCATTTTTGCTCATTTTCTTCTTTATTTCTGTTGACTTCTTCAATTTTGTTGATTATCTTGTTCATTTACATGGTTATATTGATCATCTTTGCTTGTTTTGTTGCTTATCTTGTTGAATTTGTTTAACTTTGTTGGTTATTTCATTGATTTTTATTAATTTACTCAATCCTTATGTTCATTTTTGCTGATTGTATTGTCTGTTCGGTTGATTTCAGATTTAATTTTACTGGGTATTTGGTTCATTTCTGTTAATTTACTTGATAATTTTGTTAATTTTCTCCTCTTTTTTTTTTTGCTCATTTTACTTCTACTCAAAGACATGTGGACAGATGTCACTGAGCAGAACTACAGTTTTTCTCATATCAAATGTAACTCAGTAAAAGTTACAAGTATTCTTCAAAATATCAACTCTACATACATTTTTTTTCTCACAAAACTTACTCAAGCATGTGTAAAGAAGTAAATGTACCTGATTCGTATCTACCTCTGTTTATGACATCACACATATCCAGAAATCCATTCATTACCATTTATCTGAAAAGGGGCTGTGTTTTTCCTCTTTCAAGTGAGAATTTCAATACTTTAGCACTATTTTAGAGCCCCCAGATCTGTTTTATGATAAAGACATGAAACCTTACATTTCACATTATGTCTTCCTTGAAGTTTTGCCAAAGACTTCGGATTTAACTATGCCCACAGTTTATGTTGTTGTATTCTCAGGTATTTCAATACTTTTTTAACCCATCAGCTCAGTGTTAGCGTGCAAACCCTGCTTGCTGTCAGCATTATATCGCTCTTAGACCAGTATTTCACTTAGACACACTGTGAGGTGTCAAACCATTTTCTACTTCCTATTTTTTTATTCTTTCTTGCTGCAATATTTAACATCAACAATTACTTGTTGTATTCTGTGTTATTGAAATTTCACAATATGACATAAAAAATACTCTCCCTATTTGAGAGGTATTTTACCCAGGCGGAAAGCAGCCCTCGGAGTGCTGAGCATGGCCTTACGTCCCTGGTCCCCCACTGAGGATGGTCACAGGGGAGGATGCCCATGGTGACCATGGCTGTCAGATGTTGTTTCCACGATGCCCGGGAATGATTGGTTTCATGGATGGTGGATGGTGTTTTCTGACAGCACTAGGGAACATTTTGCCACACCTGGGAGAAGAAGCAGTGGCAGGATGTGAAATGTTACTGAACAAGGTCATTCCAAGGGGTAATGTAAGACCTGTCACCCACCTCCCTGTCACTGAAGATTTACCTTGTGCTACACGTGGACATATTTTGCGTGTGAATTTATCCTTTGTTTGAGATGGGAATCTGACTTAGTCTTTGTCTGGCTCTATATGAGGCAATGGCATATGAGGCACAGATAACAATGCCCTGTTATGAAAAGAAAAGCAGAATATGTAATGGATATCAGCAAGGCACCACAGATGTATCTGCTCAGTTTGTGAATAATATAATGTCATTAAAATACAGCTGAAACCTCTGATTGCTACAAAATCAAGAAATTAATCTTTAATTGCACAGGAGTTTTTTTTTCACTAGATATCTCATCTGCAAACAAGCACCACATTTTCAAGTCTGACTCATGTCTAGCCTTGTCTGTGGAAAAGTGTCAGCAGTATCATTGATGTCAGGGTTGTTGGTGTGGCTTGTTAGCATGGCTGACAAGGCCAGAGCTGGGATTCAACAACAGCAGATCTCACTCTCAGCATGTTTTTCACTACATGAGTATAGCGTGTCTCCTAGAGAGATACGCTTCCTGACAAACCTACTCCCATAGCATATGTCAATTTTAATGATTGATCACTCTCCTGACTGCAGTAAGAGAGAAGAGTGGGGGAAAACAGGAGAGGGAGAAAATAGGGGTGTGGACAATCCCACAAGGTCAGAATGATGTCCAGGCTTTTGTTTTCTGTGGTGAGATCAGTGGCCTGTGCAGCCGCAAGGGGACAGGCAGAGTAAGTGGCGGCCTGGCAGGAACAGATGTTCCTACACAATGAACATGCACTTAGTTGGTTGCTTATTCGCTAAAAGTCAAGGGGCTGAGTTCCCATTTTTGGAAACAAAGAAAAATACAGCGACAAATCATGCCTTTCCACCTGTAGTCCTATCTCAGGGAAAACAAATGTTGCTGAGGCAATCAAACATACACAGAGTATGATTTACACCAGGCAAAAGATAGATTCATACAACAGATGGGCATCTATTTATAGGCATGGTAATATTAAAGCTGTGCATATTCCTGGTGTGTACATGTGTGTGCACATGTGTAATTATTTGAGATATTCATAGGTTGAACTTCTTTTATTTAGAAAATGCTTTTGGATATTACTCTGTATTTCAGAAAGTGACTTCAAACAAAATATAGAGAAAACTACTCATTAGTTTCTGCTTTGATTATATACTGATAATAGATTTCATGTGTTGGATTTAAAATATTTAGTGTAAGCATGCAATATCTGAGACAGCACACTGAATACAAAACTGATGCTTGACCATTTACACACTATTGAATAGAAGCCTGTGAGGAATACTCCATTTTCCTATGCAAGCATATTAAAAACAATGATGAATATGTAGTCCATCAGTTTAAAGACAGGCAAAACTAGTTTTGCATCAAATGTGTCACATTATATTCAACAGCAGAGAAATTAGGGCATGACTGTGTCACACATAAGTACACATCCTGTAGCTGTTCAAAAATGCACAAAGGTTACAATCTATTTTTAAGAAAAAAATCAACTACAGCAAATGTCTGCTTCTCTTTCTGAGAGGAACACTTAACTAGATGATGGTCTATTACAGTACAAACTAGCCATGTGGGATTTATTTGATTTAAAGGGTTAACAGGCATTAACAATATAACAGTGATTAACAATATGCAGATGAACACACTTTGGCCACTTGTTTTTTCATTCTCTATATTAATAAAATTGCTCCCTAATCTATCTCATATACAGTGTCTATTCATATCACACTGAATTTCAGCTTCTTGTCATTTACATATGTTGGAAAGCCCTGTTAGCCATACTAACAGCAGATTACAAAGCTCTACGGACAAGCTTGTAACTTTACACCTGGTTTAAATGTTTGGAAAATCTATTGCTATATATAAAACACTCTGCACACAGTTCCATAAGCATGTGCCTGACACATAATATATGTATGTTCAAATATTTCACAAATGTGAAGAATTTAAAGGGTTATTGGAAATGCTACTGCTAAATACACCATATTATGCATCCATTTCCATAAGAATGTACTTAATACATAATGTGGTTTTCTGTCATATACAAGCTATAAGGAGCCATTTAATGATGAATGCCCAAGTACCAGCTGTGTGACCACCAGTCAGCTGTTAATTTGCTGAAGGTCAGGTTAAAACTACTTCAGACCACAAGCTACCACAGCTGAGATCAGTAGCACAGTGCTAAACAGGACCAGACCCAGGTCCAAAACACAGTGAGCATGTTGGCATTTGGAGATTATTGACCTCTTAAGCCCTGGCATCTTTTTCAGGATTTTGATATTTGATATTGGTATTGGAGTTGTGTTTGGTGTGTAAGTATAACTTACACATGCTTGGAGCAGAGTTTCTTGTGTTTAATTTGATGTGCAATATGTATATATTTTACATTATTAGTGCAAAGTTTTATACCTTTTATTGCTGTGCCCAATTGCCCAGGGTCCCCCAATCTGGGGTCTCTAGGGTTTGAAAGGATAAGCCATTTGCAACCTATTGCCTCCCTCTGCTGGTGTTACTAGATCAGTAAAAATAAACTTCACAAACTGCCTTACAGTGTATTCTGTTGAATCATACAACACCAACTATTGGAAATGGAAATTATTGTTGATGATTATAAGAAACTCTTTGATTTTGAGAGGAATGTGTCATTTTTTTCTGTCTTATTTTATGTAATAAATATTCCTTGGGGAAATGTGTGTGGAATACACAAGCAGTCAAAAAAATTGGATACACCTTCAACATTTTATTTTTGGCATTTTCAGAATTGTACACAAGTACAATGCTGTACTGCCAGAATACTGAAGACATCCAAAAAAACATGGATGGAATTATATAGTAAACACAAAAGTGCTAAACAACCCACAACATGTTTTACATATCGAGCACTCATGGCATTCTCTCACCACATCCACATGGTAGTCACCTGGAATGGTTTTCAAATCACATATGAGTTAATTTGTACCAATTTTTTGGCTTCTTAATTTGCTTTAGACCATTAGTTGTCTTGTACACAGGAAGAGGAGATACAGAATCAATAGCTCTATTAGTGCTGCTACAATTACTGTACAAACCCATGTTATGGCAAGAAACAATTAAGAAATGAAAGTCAATCAATCTAAAAAAATCTGAAGAACTTTAAATATGTTCCTGAGTGCAGTCACCGAAACCATCAGACTCTGGAATGAAACTGGTTCTCATGAGAACCATCCCAGGAAAGGAAAACCAAGGGCTACTACTGAATAACAGATAACTCAGAAAACAGAGAAAGTCCTGAGGGTCCAAAGCTGTCATCAGAGTTAAATGTTGCTTTGAACAATCGAACATCTAAAAACATGCTCTAGTTTCTTTAACACTTTTTGTTGACCACAAAATTCCATACATGCTCTTTCACAGTTTGCATGTCTTAATGTAAAAATGTTGAGAATGCTGAAAATTAAGAAAATACTGAAAGAGGTGTTTCCAAAATGTAACTGGCAGTACGTGGTTGCCTTTTTGTCTTTATAGCCTAAAGAAGACAGAAGCACTACTTGTTGCTCCAGCACTTGTAACTCACTTAAATTTTGAGCTAGAGTTCTCACACTTTAATACAAAGTCTCCATGTTTGTCTACTACAAATAGCAGCAATGATTCAAACTTCTGCAAGAATATCACAGACCTCATATGTTGTTATCAAGGACATGGTGTTCCTTTCTTACAAGCTACTCCACTAGGGCAGGCTGTAACACATGCTGGGAGAGGTTGCAACAGTTCAATAAAAAAAGAAAGAAAAGAAAACACAGAGACTATGCCATGTGATATGACTCAAACAGGAGGCTTATTGAGATAAAATAACTAAATAACTAGGCTACCAGAACTTGGAAAGAAGAGAAAAAAGAATATTTGCAATTAGATTTATAACTTTAGTGAGAGGGATCATTTTTGCATTTAATTTTAACTGAAAAAAAAGTTGTGATTTTTGCTGAATTTTGTACCAAACAAGCATGCTCATTTACATCTAGAGAATTTAATTTGTAGATTTATAGACACCAGAATCCTTCCTCTACAAACCTGTGTCAAGAGCATCTAAGCTGTTTAATTCACATTCAACATGGATGGATATTCTGTAAAACTGCTACGGACAACTCATCGAAGTCAGTTATTGTTATGCACAGTGGTTTGAGACTAACATTACATTTTTCCTGAGAAACTGCAGTTTCTTCTAAGTAATGTGATTTTATTATTTTATAGTATAGTACAGCAGACTATTAAACAGATTGGCCCAGTCTTGAGAAAAACTGCTTGTTATCTCATAGTATTTATTTTTCTGTCTGTGGAATTCTCCTATCAGGGATCTGTGATGAAGCTCATAAACACTGAGATGATCATATGACTCCTAACTCACCCCAAATTGCCCAAATTGAATTTCCCCTACGTTAAACTTTACCTGGTCTCCACTATTCATCCAAAGTTAATACACTGATTGTAAATAATGTGCATATAACTAAACAAAATTGTATAAAATAGGCTGTGGATCAGCTACGTCACAAATTCCTTACTTAAAGTTAATTTAAGTGTAATCTATGCCTACATTTGTTTAAGCGTAGTAGCAACACTGTCTTACAAAGGCACAATGCACTAAGTCCATATTTAATGAAAATGGAACTAAACCTGGAAATGGATTTCATGATGTCTTGATATATTTTGCTACAGTGTTTCTTGGGTCAGTCATCTTCCATTTCAGACAAAATGAGGTGTAAAATTTGTAAATACTTCATAATCCTGGCTTTAAAAAAGTTTTCAGAACCAATACTCGTCTTAATACTGGCTTAGTTTCCCCAGTGTTCTAATTGAAAATGAACCACTGAATGATGAAGAAAGTGAACAAAATTTGACAAAGTAAGAAGCAATATGAAAAGAACCCATAATGAACTGAATGATTGAGCAAATGGACAAAGATGAATAAAATCATGAGGAAAATGACTGAAAATGAACAAATCAATCAATAGAAGTAACACAAATTGATCAGAAGCAAAATGAACAAAACAGTCAAGAAAATAAAAATGAACAGATTAAGAAATTAATTAAAAATGAGAACTTTAAAGTCAACTTTCTCAGTTTCACCTGTTACCGTATGTTGTTACTGCACTTTCAACGGAGTTGAGACTGGAATTACATCTTGTGACATTTCATTTATTTTGTTTTAAAGTGTCTTGCCTCAATAGTGTTCCATTTTAAAGAGGTGTCAAAATTTATAGGAATTACAAAATGAAGCCACAATGCACAGCGAAAGGCAATATGAACAAAATGAGCAAAATAAGATACAAAATGCATAAAATACCAAAAAAGTGAAGAAAATCAGAAGAAAAATGAACAAAAATAATTAAGAACATTAAGAAACATAGATGCAGTATGAAGAAAAATGAAAAAATAATAAAAAAAAACAAAATACTGTAGTCAAAACATGAAAAAATAAGTAAAATGAACAATTAATCAAGAAAATGAACCAATTTAAAAGCAAAAAATGGAAAATAAAAAATATAAGAAAAAAGACAAAAACAAACAAAACAACCAAGAAAATGCCAAAAAAGGTACAAAAGGAAAGGCAAAGATAAGAAAATGACCAGTAAATGAAACAAATTAGAGAAAAAATAAAAAAATGAACAAAATTGTAACAAAATGAACACACACTTACAAAAAAAAATTAGTTTATCAATAAATAGTCAGGATATTGAACAAAAAACACTTTCAAGTAATTTTCTCACTTTCTGCTTAGTCACTGCATTTTACCATTGTAGGTCAGTGTTATTTCTGTCATCCTTAAGATTAAAGACGACAGGAAGACATAACTAGATTGCGTGGGAGTACTGATTGAAAATAGCTGAACTTGCTGACAAAGGTCATGAGGGCATCCGAGGTTGAATGAACATCAAAGGATCAAAGACAGTGCAGCGTTGGCACTGTAGTCACTAACATTCTGTTTGACTTCTCCATTCATTTGTTACGGGAAAAGATTTGTGAAAAAAAAAAATTAAAAACAACAAGATAGATTTACAAAACGCAATACCTGGAATGTCCTGCTTGACAGCAATCCCACTAAATACAAACTAATGTCATATTGTGACTAGGGGAAAGTTTGTTTCTGTGCCTGCAGATGCATGTACACTGAACCCAACAGTAGATGTCTCCCCACTCCGTGTAGCTGTGACTCAGTACGGGTATGTTGCTGTCTTGATGACCAAGTCGCCATTTTGAAAAGCAAATTGTTCACAGCACACCCACCCTGAATACTGGAACTATGCCGCGGGGCCGGCCTCGCAAACAGAGAGTTAAAAGCAGCGACGAAGCAGGTAACTAGTACCAAAATGAGACGAATAAAAAATTCAGAATATGAGCTATTCAAATAGCCTCGTGGCAGTCAGACAAACCTCTCAGTAGTTTAGATATTAACACTTGAATGTAGTGTATATAGTTCCCGGATATGGTATTGCGGGTGGGCTTTGCTTTGTGCGGCGAAGGAATGATTGAGGCGGAATGATATTAATAACATTTCGGTGGCTCTTCTTATTGGCTTCCAGTCTAAATTGGTGTCCGTGAGGAGAGCAACTGCTGTGTTGTGTAGCGTTATTCAGTGCGCGACTTTCGCGCTTTCACTTTATTTATTAGTTATTTATCGTTAGCGATTCTGGCTAACTAGCTCGATTTGCTACCGTTAGCTTAGAGCTAACACGCTAAAATGTTGGCCATTGTTATTTTGATTCCGCTAAGGACTGAGTCTAATGATTAGGTCAGCGCAGTTAGCAATATTTATCTGAGTTATAGCCACATAATATTGGCAACCTACGTGTATTTTACTATAATGTGATCCCAGAAATCGATAATGGCTCACTGGCAATAAAATAATTTAGAATATTGTAACACAGAATCATTCACTGTCAGCGATGGTGACAGCCGAGATGGGCGTGTGGCAACTGTTGAACATCATCCAGTCACTATCACGTCTAAAGCACGTGCGAGCAACCATGAAACCCTTTATTAACTTTTTTGCAATATTTAACAGAGAGCCATATCATTGCTTTAAATGGTAACCGTGCAGTGAATTCGTAGATTTTTTTTTTTGTCTGGAAACCTGTTCAGGGAGTGAAGTTTCAGTTACACTTATCATTCAATCAGTATTGTGAATATAAAATATTACTAGAACGTCATCACTAAACCATTATTATTGCACAATATAATTTAAATTCTCTTCTGGGATACTCATGTGTCACTTAATAATACAGTCCATAATGAACCAATAAATATTGTCTGATTCTTCTTTAGTCAAAGATGTGGTGGTAGTACTTGGGCTGGAAAAAGGCTGTTTAACCACATTAAAGTAATGTGCCCTTTATTATGCCCTTCCCATCAGATGCAGATGCCAGTGAACTGAAAGGTGATAGTGATGGAGAGCTCAAGGACAAGAAGTGCACAATATGTTCACAGAACTTTACCACCGAAAGCCAGCTGCAGAAGCATCTCCGCGAGCATGAGATCAATGATAAGGCAAGTACAGCATGGCTTTGTGGGCTGCACTCACATTTATTCATCCAAGGAAAAGCTGCACAGCCACATCAACTGGCTGGTCACTGAGCACTTCCCAGAAGAACCATAATAATGTTATTGTCTGCTAAACAGCCTTGCTAATCACAGAGCAATTGCATTGAAGTGCTGGCACCTCATGGTTTTCACAGTGGGATCATTTACTCACAGTAGGAATTAAATTTCAAACATTATCTGTGAAAAATAATCTATAGCGTTGTTTTCTTATTCAGGATTCAACTGCTGTTAACATTATAGGTGAGGTAGAGTTCAGATATTGTCAAAATGCAGCTGGCAGTGACACATGTAATAACATGGAGAGAGCCAGTGTTTGGTGCAATAAGCTCAATCTGTGAAGTACAGTGGCAAAAGAAAAAGACCCTGCAAGAAAGAGATGCAGGACAAGATAAGTAGAAAAAGTGCTTGACTTGCCTTTGTCCCCTTGTCGATGACACAGTCTCACATATGAAATTGATTTGGAGCAAGATGGAGGCTTACTCTCAAAGCTGTTTGTGCGTCATAGTCACAACACAAAGTTGATATCCTGGATTTTCTCCGCTGTGCTGATATTCCCACTGTCTGCAGGCTTGAAGCTGTGAAATAACACTGCCTGTCACACAGCCTCAAACTAAGTCTGTCAATATTTGGTGCAAGCCTCATCCAAAGCTCATACACTTTGCCTTCCAGTTGCTATTTGTTGAGTTGTTGCCAGCAGCATGATGGACATTGTCTCATACTGTCTCCATACACCACACAGCTGGGATTATTCTAAAACTTTTGAATAAACTATTGTGAAACTATGCTTGAAATTTCTGTATACTGGTAATAAAATGAGTAAGTGCAGAATCCAAATGAGCTCATTAGTATTTTTATTGCATGGATTGTAATTAAAACTGCAAGTGTGACATATTTCTAACTTCTAAAAGTTCACAGATGCAATTTTCCATGCAGTTGTGTGTTTGTACGGTAATGATGATGTGGTTTAATTTGTTGTTGTTATGTATTGTACATTTCCTCTTGCAATATTGTAAAGACATGCAAAACAACATAATAAAATGTCTTAAATGAACATTAACATCAACAAAAGTTCATACTGAACTTTTCTTCATAGAAAATAATATTTATTGGAACTGTCTTGTTTTAGGAAATGAAAATGGAAAACAATATCTAGGAAAATGAAAACTTTGTCTCTGTTCTGTCTACTCTGACTGGTCTGTCACACTCAGTAGTATCACTTTCATTCTGAGATTCAAAATCTACTGCAATGTTAAGCACACTCTTATAAAACAGTAGTATTGAGGCTGTTTCTGCTGGATGGGAAACAAGTTTTTTGTGTGTTAGTATTCTCAGCTTAGATTTGTACAATATTTTATTCCCAAATTGGATTCTATCTGGTTTTTGTGTACACTAATCTGTGTTTGCAGCAACAAGAACTGCATTGCCATACTTGTTTCTTCCAGAAAGATGTGTCACATCTTTTACACTCACTATTTTCCTTACATTTTCTGTCCTTTACAGCCTCACCGTTGTGATGAGTGCTCGCAGACGTTTAATGTGGAGTTCAACCTCATACTGCACAAGTCCACACACACAACCTCCGACTTCACCTGCCCTGTTTGTCATAAAAAATTCTCTCGCATCGCCAGCCTGAAATCCCATGTCATGCTACATGAAAAAGAGGAGGTTAGTCAACAGCTGTGGTTTGGTCAGCTGACCAGTGAAAACAAAAAAAAAAAACATTCTGATTTTCATTCCTCACCTGTTTCCTCATTAGTCCCTCCATTTCCTTTACTGCCTTCTTTGCAGAATTTGATCTGTGCAGAGTGTGGAGATGAGTTTGTTCTTCAGAGCCAGCTCTCTCTGCATTTAGAAGAGCACCGTAAGGAGCTGTCAGGCATTAAGGTCTACACCTGCAAGACATGCAATGAGGAGCTGAAGACGGCTGCACATCTCAAGGAGCACATGAAGAATCATGTCAAGATGAGGTCAGACAGGGTGCTGCATGCGGAATACATTCTACTGAGTCAGTTGAAAAATAGGCTAAGGATCAATGGGAAGCATGCATGGACAGGGTCCATGATGTAGCAAAGTTATACAAAATATTTATAATAAAACAGCAAAACATATATTGACAGCATGAGAATAGTCTGTATTGGTTTGAATGGTGGAGCTGAATGCACATTTAATTCATTAACATAAGTCATTTCATGGATAATACTATGTGATGACATGAGTCTTCAATGCTCTGTGCAAATCATCTATTGGCTATGGCTGTGGGGCAACCTAAAGATTCCAGTCAAAGTCAAAAACAAGTTCTCAGTGCCAGTATTAGGAAAATGTCACTGGTGTACATAATGCACTATGAACCCAGTGTATTGCGCAAAGTCTTATGCCACGTTGGGTTTGTTGTTTAGCCCATTATAATGACCATACACATGCATTTCTCAGTCATGATAGAAGCAGAATACAAAGAAAATATATAAACAATCATTCCAGAGTTTCTCCATAATAAAGTGCAAAGTATTGAATGTTGCCTCCCCAAATGTTTAGAACTGTTTGTTGAAGAAAATATGAGATCTGGGAACTTTACCCAGGCTTCATT
>JAQQAE010007363.1:0-15923 GCA_029823295.1 Pseudamia nigra
GAAGTGCAATCAGTGGGAAGGAATTCAGTGAAATCACCTGCTGAAGAGACTGGTTGGAAAGAAAATGTGCAGTGTCTTTTATTGAAAATCTCATCACTAAAACGTGACAATTTAACAGACAAATATGTTAAAAAAAAAAAAAAACACTCCACCTGAGGAAAGTTTAAATGAAGGCAGCTCAGGTGAGATTTCCCCCTTGATATGTTTTTCGCTTTTATTTTGAAGTCGGTCACATTTCCGCATGAAGCTGCTTACTGAGCTGTTGTATCTTTTCCACAGAGTTTCTGCTTTTCCACACTGATATGCACTGTAGCTCCAGACCAGACGAATGGTAACTAAAGTCAACCAACTACACACCTGCCAGAAATGTATAGAAGCCAAGCGGAAACAGTTGTAATCACAGGGAAATACAGTATTCATAAACAGCTCTTCAAATAACTTTTTCTACCCCTCAAATAAATAGACTAAACCTAAAAAGGTTTTCAGTCATTTCTATTTCAATAACCCATAAAAATAAAGTGGACTTAAAAACGAAACACTTAATGAAATACAACATTGTATTTACTAAATTCGTTGGGTTTATTTGTGTTCTTGTCCAGGACAATACTACATCTTTTCCAGTTGGCGGCAGTCGTGATTGTCATTTGAAGACGTCACTTCCTGTCAGGCGCACAACGTTTAACCAAACCAAGTATGGCGACGGTTACTGAGAAATCAACGAAAGAGCGGCTGCTTTCTGTTTTGGATGATTTGGAGGTCTTATCTAGGTAAGGACACAACGTATGCTTTGTTTCCAGTGGGATACATAAATCCGTTTTACTTTTGCTGTTAAAATGCCCACTTTTTCCTCCTTTTTTCCGCTTTGGACGTAACTTCCGACGCAAATGGTCAGAGCCTGTGAACGGGCAACCTGAGTTTCTTTTGTTTAGCTGGTTGTATTTATTATCTGGTGGTTTGTGTGCTTTATTGTTATTTTAGGGAGCTGATAGAGATGCTGGCTTTGTCCAGGAGTCAAAAACTGCCACAACCAGGAGAGGATACGCAGGTAAGCATCATGTCTGTGTCGAGACATTCAGATCATTTCCTAAACGCCCTGCACTGCCTGTCAAAAGTCTGGACGCGTCTTCTTTCAGTGGATTTTGTCCAAAGTTACCACGTGTTTGTATCACGTGACTTGCCAATGATATGGTAGTTGGAGTGGAACTTCTAGGGCTATTAACTGTATCCACACCCCCTCCTCTGCACAAGACAAGCGATGGTCTAAAATCACATTAAAGAAGGTAAAAACTCTTGGTAAGGCCCACCTGTGAAATGAAATTATGAATGAGTACCTCATGAATCTGAGGAGAGAATTCCAAGACTCTAAGAAGCTGTCATCAAAGCTAAATGTGTCTACTTTGAACAATCTACAAAAGTTCTTGAGCCAAAGTCAAATTCCTTGTATGTGGTGTGCATACTTGGCCAATAAAGCTGATTCTGATATAAAACATACTATGGGTTGTTTAACACGTACGTTTACTACCTAATTCCATATGGGTTTTTTCATGCCTACAGTATTAAAGCACAGTGTTGAACAGAGTAAGAGATGCAACAAGCTTAAATCACTGTAAAATATGTAATGACACATAAACAATGCAAAACGACCACAACATTGTAAAAGACACGAGGACAGATGTACGACATGCAAGAAGACAATAATGACAAATACAGTGTAAAAGCGGTGAGAAAAGGGAAAAAAAAGTCATGACAAAACTATGTAAAAGTTATAATTTTTATGTTGTGTTATTTATTCTTTTTTTTTAAAAAAAAAAAAAAACAAGTATCTACAGTGGTGTCTGTGAAGCTTCTCAGTCATCCATGTCATGGTATCCAAGGCGTGTGTGGTTTTCCTTCTGTCAACTGGACTGGAAAGTTGGTTTGAAGGCGTTTTGCTCCCTATCCAAAAAGTTTCCTGGATAGGTAGCGAGACGTCTTCAAACCAAATTTCCAGTTCAGTTGACAGAAGGAAAACCCACATGCCTTGATCTACAGTGGTGCTTCAAAATTTGTAACTGCTGCATCCATTCAACATCTTTTGATAAATATGATGCACATCAAATAAGAATACCTCAGTTAAACCACAGTTTGTTTTAACTAAAGAGAAATTATTGATTTCAAACATTTTTATGTGATAAAACTGTCGACCACAAAAATTGCTGTTTTGAAGAGAATATAGACATTGGAGAGAGAAAACTTTCTTTTCATATGTTCCGTAGATCTTGGAGCTGCTGGTGCAGAGGGATAAGGAGTTCCAGGAGCTGATGGAGGTGGCCCAGCAGCAGGGGAAGGTGCACCAAGAAATGCAGCTGTTGGAGAAGGAAGTGGAGAAGAGAGACAGTGACATCCAGCAACTCCAGAAGCAACTGAAGGAGGCCGAGCACATCCTGGTGGGTGGAGTGTTTCACACATTGAGTGATGATGAGAGTTGGTTGTTATTTTGAATAGAGAGACTAAATATTTCTACTTCCTGGCTATGGGACCTTATTTTGGAAAAAAAAAAGATTGGTCTTGTTTGAATTATGCCCATCAGCTTTACCTACAGGACATACGTTTGCCTATTTGAAAGATAATTTTACAATTTGAGAAAGTGGTAGTTTCTTGTAAATAAGGTAACAGTTTTGTGTAGGCTGCATTTCCGACTCATATAATGTACTTTCCTGACACAGAAGCAAACTTTTCTCTGCAAATATCACCTCGTTATGGAACCTTACTTAGGGAAAAAGTTATAGTCAGTGGCATGTGACTGAATCCATGTAAGTTATGTCATTATTGACACAAATTATGTCAACGTTAAACAGAATTTTATTTGTGACAAATATATTGGACGTGGCACCTATGTCTCACATGATACATCAACACAGAAATGGCCCCAACTCCACAAATTTAATCCTGTTCTACGAGTGCAATGAAGTAATGAAAAAGGTGAAAATAATTTTAGGTCTGCTCACGTTGAGATTCTTCCACAGTTCTGACTGTGGGAAGACAAAGTTATGTTAATGTTGTCATAGGCACCCTTAGGGATGTATAGTATTTAGAATTATGTATTTTTCAGTGTTATATCTCAGTTGTGTTAAAACAAATTTTGTGAAGTTATACAGTATTTTACTTATTTACTTACTTGGAAATGGTGGCATAATTCAACCAGGATCAGAAAATTGTCACTTGTCATGATATGTAATGTAGTTTTCTCCAAAGTTAGGGCCAGCAAAACCTACACTTAGGCTTTCAAAGAAGAGAGTAAACTGAAAAGTTTACAGCTTGAGAATGAAGGATAAGGTAGCCATGTGAAATGCTGACATGAGCTTATCATTATCACAATATATGACAATATATATAACAAAAGCCACTTCACCCAGTGATGTCTTATATTTGCCATTAAATATATTACATGGAAACTCCTGATTCAGTTACTAATCCAAAGATTCATCAAGGTGCATTTATCCTTCAATGTTGAACTGTGAACTGTTGCCAGCCAACCATTTAGTACCTGGAAGAATTACTGTATTGGTAGTTTTGCCATTTTATCACTAGGTGTCAGTGCTGTTCAAGAATGCTTTATTTGTTATTTGTTTTCAAACTGCAAGCAGCACAGAAAAAAAACAATTATGTTTCTCTTACTTGAGGAAGAGTGGCCGCTGCAACATTGGTCACGGCGCCATGTCGAGAAGGGATGGTGGGGGTTGGGGGGGGGCAATCTCCAGAACTAAACTCCTATGCAGTGACTAATCAAAAGTTATGACTGCAAAATCCTGGATCAAACCAGGGAACTAAAGTGCCACAAGGCAGAAAGAAAAGGAATGGCTTTACTATTGCTGATGATGCATCTGCTTTGTTTGTTAAAAGTAGCAACATTTTGTTTTGTACATTTTACTTATTTTATACTAAATCTAGCAGTACATTGTATATTAAAAGAAACACAATCTTAATGGAACTGTAGGTTTAGTAGCCATTGGAATTTTGGTGATTGATTAAAGCCAACATTGAGATCAGATCACTAAAATTTTATTGACTACTTTACAAAACACATGAAATTGTTTTTTGTATCATTTATTAATTTGTTTGTGAATTACATGCAAATTGGTGGACCTTAAGGGGTTGAAAACAGTCGTATGAGTTAGTAAATGTGTATGTGAAATGGGATTAGAATGGCACCTAGAAAGTCTTTTGACATAAATATTTTTAAAATCAATTTCTTTTTTGTGTGCTTTCAGGCCACTGCTGTATATCAGGCAAAAGAGAAACTCAAATCCATTGAAAAAGCCAGAAAAGGTGAGTGACCAAATGCTTGACCAAAGAATTCCAGATGGTTCTGTTTTTTTTTTTTTTTTTTTTTTTCTAATCATGTAAAATTCTGACCATTTTTTGCAGGAAGTATCTCCTCAGAAGAAATCATCAAGTACGCCCACAGGATCAGCGCCAGTAATGCCGTGTGCGCTCCTCTCAACTGGGTGCCAGGTAGGTCCCACAGAGTCACTGCACCTCCTCCTTGAGTCATCTTTCGTTTCACTGATTGTAACTCAAATGTTTGTTGCAGGTGATCCACGCCGACCCTACCCCACCGACCTGGAAATGCGGAGTGGAATGCTAGGGCACATGGCTAATCTTCCAACCAACGGTGTGAACGGACACCTGCCAGGTGATGCACTGGCTGCTGGAAGGCTGCCAGGTAAGTTACAATATGGGGAAATAAATAAATGAACGGCAGGATAAAGGGTTTGCAATATGATCCAGACTTTATCCTAAAGATGTACTACACAGACTCAATTACAAATATTTAGAAAAGATGAATCAATTATGAAAATATTTGATGATACATTTAGTAGTTGACAATCTTTGCTGCTCTACGCAGCTCTGTTTTCTCATCAAACATATGTTCATTTGATCGTCACCTTCTTTTCCACCTCTCAGACGTCCTGACTCCAAATTACCACTGGCACTCATCAGACGTCTCGGTGGGGATGCTGCCTCCTCATCACGGTAACGACTTTGGCCTGGAGCCTCCGGGTCACAACAAAGAGAACGAGGACGACGTGGAGGCCATGTCAACTGATTCGTCCAGCAGCAGCAGCGACTCTGACTGAAAAAGACAATCGGTTACCACTAAGAAACACCACAAAATGAAACCCCACTGGACGACCTTAAAACGAAGACATTCGTTGTGTGATCTCACTTCCCTTATACAGTAGAACTTCTCATACTGAACTGCTTTTGGGAGTTTTATCTGCTGCTTCTGTTTGACAGTGATGAAGAGCTCATTCCTAAAGTGCTACGCATTAATTTCAGAAAAACCCCTTAAAGTTCATACATATTGATTGAGGAGTAATTTAGTGCTCCAGGCTGATCATTATCATTTATTATCATTAAATGAAATGAGGCTTTGGACTCTTACACTGTTTTTAACATAATTTGAACACAGACTTAAGTGCTAATGCAGCATCTGCCTTACGAGTCACTGTCTGTTCACATCATTCAATTCAAAGTTAAATTGTGTAGCACATTTTCGACTCATGGGTGTATTTGAATGACACTAATGAAGAAGACGGTACATATGGAAAGATAACATGAGTAGTAGAAATGATGAGCATAACAAGACTTCAGAACACCGATATTGGCTATTAAACATGTTTTCAAAAGCCAGGACAAAGGAGTGGTTTAACTTTAACACTAGATCTCCCTGTTTTCACATTTTCTGTTTACCTCTGCACATTCCATCTATTATGTAAAGATTAATACATTTCTTTGTGATGACACCCAAGCTGCCTAAATAACTTACTTTCCTCAGCTCAAAAATCCACTGTCAACAAAAAAAACAGGCGCTGCAAAAAAAAGTTTGTACTGTCTCAGAATGTAAAAGAAGGCATCCTCAGGGTTTTCAGCCATCGTGTTAGTCAGAGATTTCAGAGGTAATAAACCACATGTTGGAGATGTAGGCATCAAGCAAAGCGAACAAGTACTGTTTCCAGGAGGAATATGGACTGTTGCTCGTAACTGAATTTTGTCTTTATCCATGGTACCTTACTGTAGTGTGTGTCCTTCTGTCTCTTGACTCTTCCAAGTGATATTTTACCCCTGTGTAAATAGGACTGTACATACTTAGTTTGTAAATAAATGTTTTGAATAGAAATGTGGTCTGTGTCAGACTTTTACACTGCTCCAACTACAGGTTCACGTATTTATGATTGTGCAGTATTTCAGTTTCTTTATTTACGCCAGGTTTCTGCAACTCTTAAAATATAAAAAGCTGTTTTTGGTCAGATACATTTGTGTCGCCATACACATTTTATCTGAAGTCCTTAAGAACCACATCACGTATGTTTTTTTTTTCTTTGCTTTATTTATTTATTATTTTATTATGTCCTGATAATTTTTTTGTACATTTTTAAAAGTTTTGTTTAGTTTTGTGTGCCTTTTGGTCATTATTTTCTTTCGTTTTTTAAAAAATCTTTGTTCATTTACTTGACTATTATGTCTTTTTTTGGCATTTCTGACCATTTTTTTTTCACTTGGCTAATTTACAGTTTTAGTCATCTTGTAAATTTTTGGCAGTTATCTTAATCATTCAATTTATTTTCTGGATCATTTTGTTCAGTTTTTCTGTCAGCATGTTCATTTTTTGTTCATTTCCTTCTTTTTGTTCATTGATGACAGTATTTTTAATCTTTTATTTATTCTTATTTTGCTCATTTTGTGGAGTATTTTCTTTACTCCTGTCTCAATTTCTGTTCATTTGACAATATTATGATGAGGCCTTCCCGAAAACCTAGGAAAAATCAAATCACCACCATTCATTTTATCAACACACTTATGGAAGGAGACACATATACAAGTAGATAAATAATGTGTACGCGTATAAATTAAAGTTTAAGATATGAGACCTTTAATATTTTTTTCACCACACATGAACTTCCCTGGCAATTTTTCCCGAAACATAACATTTTATTTATTATCAAAAAGCTAAGTCAAGTGACATCCTGGTTTATTAACGTTCGTTAAAATCGTCAATTAAAACACTATTTTATTTAGGTTATAGGTCAGAATGACATTGTTTACAGTTTCGAGACCATGACAGTGATGCCTTCAGGAACTGCCTTCGTTTTTTTAACTTCTCCGTGGACTTCGGAATATTATGTTGGCTCGTAACCTCTAAGCGTCTGACGTATGTGTGTTGTAAAAGCCTCCACACAGAAATTATCTGATTTTTAACACGGAAAACTGTAATGCGGCCAAATTATCAAGAAAACGACAGTAGCACTAGTGGTAATTTTTCATCGAAAGTGACTTATTTTCCGAGGATTAGTCACTTTAATAACAAATAGCTGCAGTAAACCGTATCTTAGTTTAATGTTAAGCTCAACATGGTGACAATGAATAGCCCTATAATGTCTAATTGATTACTTCGTGTTCGTAAGTAAGAACATTTCCGACAGTCTCTCAAGCGGTCAGGCGGCCCTTTACAAGTCGAGTGATTGCGCACGCGCGGTAACTACTACACCGAAGAACCAGACATGGCGGCGTCCCTGATCTGCGGCCGTTTGACAGCTAGCCTCAGGAATTCAGGGGCCAGGAACACTATCAGCGCTGCTTCCAAGGTGAGTGTGCGTCCAGATTAAAGTGCGAGCTTCCAGCTTTTAGAGCGTATATCTGAAACAGCACTGTGCCTCCCCGAGCGCTCACAGTTTACTCCAAACCGGCGGGGTCAAATTTGACATTAGCCCGTGTCCATTGAGTTTTAGTTGCACTGAGCTAGCATCGTTAGCATGACCCAGGAAAACACCGTGTGCAATGGATAGAACATCGGTTCGTTCGTCTGGGTTGGGTTTTTCACTGGCAACCCGCGCACTTTATTTCTACTTGAAAGCAAAGTGACGTGCAGCAGGTCGGTGAGCCTGACGCCGTCGCATCTGCGTCTTCATGGAAAGTTATGCACAAATCCGCAAAGCGCCAGTGAGTCCAACAGGCTCCTTATGATCACACAGCAGGAATACCAGGGAAAAACAATAATAAACATGTACCTGCCCTGGTATTCAACAGAGGCGTCATTCTACAAGTACAAGCAAGTCACAACACAGCTCACACCCTCAAGACAGCCTCAAGTACTTCAAAGCCAGATTTACTGTCATTGAAAAATGACTTTTTGTTAACGACTGCAACGTATGATATTCTGTAATTCTAGGGCTGCACAATTGGTGAATAAGTGATCATTGTTGTTAATACTGCTGTTGCGAATTGAATCTATTTCCTAAGTTGTCAAGGGAAATGCAGACATTATTCATTTAGACATGTTAAGCCAAACACACAATATAGCAAAGAAGTACAACAGAACAAAACTACAAAAGCAAGTTGTTACTCTCTTTTGCTGTGTTTCATACCTGCAATGGAGATTGTGTCATAAATTCAGCTTCTGCAAAATAAAACCTCCAAAGCTGGGTCTGCTGAATGGTCATTATATGTGTATTTATCCTGATTGTTTAATTGTATACTGTGATATTTTGATTACATTTCCAATTAGATTAATTGTGCAGCCTTATTTAAGTCATATTAGACCAAGCATATATGTTTTCTGGTGTTTTATACTGCCTTACCAAAACAACAACCCCATGTATTCATGTGTCTGTAGGACACTACTGAGTGTATGGGTAAAAGGACAGTTGTAGAACTAAATACTAATACTGTATTGCCTCTCTAATATTACCTAGTTTAGGTGAGGGTCAGTAACTGGTGCCACATGTCGGAGGTGAGGTTTATGATGACAGCCTTGTAACCAAGACTGGTCTGATGCCTCCACAGATGTGGAACCGTAACTCTGTCTCATATACACTAGTACACTGGTGGTGCACATTACATGGGAAACTCGCTCTTGTCTACTTTATATTTCAGGCCATATGCTGCCTGAACCTAACATGCTACAATCCATGTTTATTTGTCTGCTATTTATAGCTGTGTAAGATTGTGTGCAGTTTAAGCTGGTTCAAGATGGAGCATTTGAAAAGATGAAACACAAATCAAGTAAAGGAGAATTATTGAAGCACCAGCATTTGGCATTCATTTTATTGTGCTGTAAAGTGTTATAATAAAAAGAACAGTGATCAGCAATGGACAGCACACAATTGTTTTTGTTCTCTTTCACACATATACAGTAAAAGATATGTAATATTGCATAATATATTAGCATCAGATTGTGCAGAAGGTCGGCAATATAAAGATCACTGTCCTCATTTCTATTATGTGCAATTGTCCAGGATTGTGATATTTGTTCTAGACCAGTGCAGCTGACTCAGGCTGTGATCAGATGTGTTGAGAAACATGTACCGTACTTGGATTTTCCGTGAATGTCTCAAACACACAGCTTGCTTTCAGATCCTTAATCAGGTTTCTATTGTTGCTTTTTTTGCATGCTGAGTTCAGTGTGTTATGAGAAAGGAATTGTTTTGACAAAGAAAACTGGATGGTTTGGTTTTGGACACAGGCGTCTAGTGTCAAGAGTCTCCACCTGCTGTTTTTACAAATGTGGCTTTGTCAGCTAAAAGACCGCACATCTTCTATTGTTTACACTGTGTACCTTTTAACAAATCCAAATCCAAACTTCAATTAACACTATATTTACAGTATATGGTGTTTTCATCAGCCTCTTGGTTGAGACCAACAGTTTTATTTCAGTACATATGGTTAGAAATTAATTTACCGGTAGCTATAATTAACAGATGAACTGAGCTCAGTTGAATTCGTCCTGTTGATGATCCCCCAGGTTCTTGGTGGTTCTTCTGGTCTATTTGGAGGCCATGTGTCCCAGGCACAGCCCCCCCATCTGCAGCAGCAGAGGAACCTCTCCCTCCATGAGTACATGAGCATTGGCCTGCTCAAAGAGGCTGGCATCTCTGTGCCAGCTGGCATGGTGGCCAGCTCGTCAGAGGAGGCCTACACTGTAGCCAAACAGATTGGTAAGTAAACTTTATAGTTCCACTGAAAATATTCTTTTGGCCTAAACATTGTTTGCATTATAAACTAAATGCATAGATTCAGTATGTTTTGGTAATGTTTTGGGGTATTCTGAGGGAATTTCATGTATTCATCACATAAGAATAGAATATTTGCAAAGTCAGTATTTAAACAAACCTACCTGCACAGAAGTCAAAATACTTAGAAATACAAATTTAGGTCACTCTGATGCATGCACAATGTTAAATTGAGAGTCACAGGGCGTTTGAAATTTGAGGATTTCTTCCTTTTCTTTTCCATTTTTCCTGTTTTATAGTATCATCAGCATACTATTTTTGGGGTGAACTGGTTGTTCACTCAAAGAACTGATAACAGTACTGTATATGAATACTGATTCATTACATATCACCTCACCTAGGAATCTCAAGTTCATGTCAAGGACTTTCTTGAATAAATTATTATGAACAATGTCTAGTATTTTGTAATGTCCTGTAAAATTAGTTAAATTTCATCTTTCGGTTGACCAACTGTATTTGTCAGTGGATTGGATTGAAATTTGCATTGAGCATCCAAAAAACCTTTAGGATAATCTGTAACAACTGTTCATATCAGTAGTTGTTGCTGCAATTATTTTTATAAACATTAATGAAACCGTTTCCAGAAACAAAGAATCTGGAATTTCCTAAACAGTGCTATCACTTTTTCTAAGCTAATTTTAACCATTTAAAATAGTTCTGTCTTATCTGGGCCTTGTCACAGAATTCACATTTTGAGTGTATATTTTTCAAAGGCGTAATTTGAATTTCCTCAAAACAGGTGGTAGTATACAATTTAAAGATGTTATATCACCCAATAATTTTTCTAATTTTCACAGCCTATTTTTTTTACAGAATAACTTTTAATCATGTTATTCCGTTTTTTTTTGGTTATAGAAAAACCTGTTTGTCACACCAGCCAGATCAAAATGTTGGTGCTCTAACTGACTGCAAATTTCCAAGTTTGTCTTTGAAGGTTTCTTGCATGTGATTTCTTTCTTGTGTGGTCAGTCATTTATGGCTTTGAAAGTGAAATAAAGAAGTGGCTGGGTGCTTGATTTAAGTGTACAAAGCTTCCAAACAGAAATGATGCGAGTTAAATGACTAATACCGTCAAAAGTAAATCAGTGCCGTGAAAAGAGAAGACATAAATGTGAAAGACAAGCACTTTTAAACATCCTTAAATCTGGAATTAGTGCAGTATGATAACTGTACTGTATTGTTTTTCTATTATTTCCTGTATAACCAATGCCATTACCTCTCAGTGATTTCCATTGTCATTATTTTTGATATGTAGATTGATTATTCTGCCATGTCATTTGACTGGATGTCGACCAAACTATCAGTGTATTAATAAAACTGTTTACTTGAATCACTTCTCCATTATTTGTCTAATTATCAGCCACACTCTGAATTTTTAACAATCTAGAAAAGATTTTAAATGAAACCACACATGCTGCAGTAATACTGTAGTTCTGTGGTCTTTGAAGCAGCTGCACAAGAACTTCACCTCAGTAGAAAAATAAAGCCAGGATAAATTTAATCAAAGCATAAAAACAACATTACAGTCTCCTCACACATTCAGAGCGTTAATCCGTAGTTTGGCCGTCCTCAATGAGAGGCCCGACGTGTGCCTCCGCTGAAATCTCCTGACCTTTTGTGTGTGGGTTTTAAATGGCTGAAGCTCAGACTGCTCAGTATGTGGACGTTGAGTCTAAACATAGCCTTGTGTCCCTGCGCCATGAGCTGACACTTGAATTCAGGCAAGAATTTCCAACAGCAACTAGGTGATAGAATTTATATTTATAACTGACCAGTGGTTTTAACAGTGATATAGTTTTGACACGCATCAGAACTATTACACTCAACAAACTGTTTGATGGTTTGATAAAAGAACTTAGGATTTATTGCTGTTTTCTCCAATTTAGGGTTGAATTGTGGAATATTTTTAATTAGGGCATTTGTTAATTATTTTATTAATTTTTGGTGTTTCTCTCCATTATTTTGTTTGTGAGAGATAACTTTCAGTTTTCATTTTAATTATAGCTAGTTATAAAAGATGGGACTATGGTAGGAACATAATATTTTTTTACATCTCTACTCTTTTTTAAATATGCATTCTTATTTTGGAATAATTTACTGGAACTTTGAGGTCCATAACAATGTTAATTAATGAAAGAATAATTAATTGTAGACAATTTTGATTTTCATTATTTTTATTTTATTTGCTTGTCAATAGTATGTTCAAAATAAGTTAAATAACCTTGTTAGTTTTAATTGAATCACCTGCTCATTTTTGTTAACCTGATGGGTTTTATCATTTTGTTTTGTAAATTTTCTTAATATGTGAATTTGACTATTTCTAAAATTTGTGCACATTCTTGGCTTTGTTTATTCGCATGCGTAATGAACAAAACTAAAGAGGGTATCTACAGTTTTCTTTTTTTTTTTCCAAGAACGTGTTTGATAACAGGGAGGTGAGCAGGAATAAAAGTTGAATGTTCATTGTCATTTACCATGGAAACAGTGTATTAGGAAAATTGTCATTTACAGAATATGGGCAAAAATGTATTGTTTCATTTTCTTTTCTACTCTTTTGTATTTATGACTATTACATAACCTTAAACATATTACAATGTGGCTTGAGGACAAGTATTTTTACCATCTGACTGTTAACTATTATGCTTTTCTATTTCATTTTGCAAATGCCACTTTGAGGAACCTTGCAGTCTTTCTATTTTCTAGCAGATTCAGACCAAGAACAAAAATATAATTCCTGTAATGTAGTAATATTAGCACATGTGTTAATATTGATGGATTATTTGTGTGTTTTCAGGCTCTAAGGACCTGGTGGTGAAGGCGCAGGTGTTGGCTGGGGGCAGAGGGAAAGGGACATTTGAGGGCGGCCTAAAGGGAGGAGTGAGAATTGTCTACTCGTAGGTCTTTTTCATCACATCTAATGATAACCAATGAACATTAACACACTGATTAATACAACCCAAGTTTAAAAAAAAAGTTCAGCCAAGTGGAAAAATACACAAAAAATAATGCAGTGCTAAACTGACCTGCCTGTACCTATTGAAAATGGTGCATTATGAAACGTAATATACAATCGAAGAGACCTCGAACTGTTGTGCAGCTGCAATCCTACATCAAGCAAGAATGAGAACATTACTACACTTCACAGTCACAGCAGCAGGTCTCGTCAGTTGTATGTTGTTAAAAAAACGAGTGTGGGGGCTATTTGTAACTTTGCTCGGGATATAAAGGATTAATAAAGATCCTACACACTGATCCTGAGTTTCATCAGGTCTGTCAGATACTGGAACGACAGGTCCCCTACATAAATTTGCTTTCATCCAGGGCTCAGATGTACTGGTGTTCTTTTTAAGGTTTGAATTCTAAACATTATGTGATGCATTAATATCCCTTGAATCTTTTGATAATGTGATTGTGTGAAATATCCAAGTCTTCTCCTATCCTTCTTTAAGGAGTCTTTTTTAAAAAATTTTTTTACCATGCATCAAATGAAAAGCTGGCAATCGTCAAACTACCTTTGCTCCTTAAGGACTAAACCTCTTCTTGGATGCCCCTTTTGTACAAAATCATGTCTAAAATGACTTTTTCACATCAGCTCGTTAAAAATAGATTGTTCTCCCTTTGGTCCCTGGCTAATCTGTTTTTGAAATGTGTTTTAGACCCAAAATTGAGAACTGGCTGTGTATTTTCAAATTAAATGAAGTCAAGATTAAACAAGAAGTCCACAATCAAGTGCATTTAATTAACTGTGCTTTATTAAGTTTCTTTGACTTTTTTTCTATGTGGCTGAACTTTTTTGGAATTCAGGTTGTAGAGTTCCTGTGTTTTTAAATAGTTGAAAAAATGTTATTCAGATTATGACTTGTGATTCCTGTGGAGTTCAACCTAGTTTTTTATTTATTTGTTGACAGAAAGACTTTAGTATTATCAGTGTGAGTGTGGGTTATGGTTGATTTCAGGAAAGCTTTGTCTGAACTGAATCACTACATTTTGTGTGAGGAAAAATGTAAAACTTAATTGGTCATAATCCTGTAGACTGATGCACTAGAAGTTAGAGGAAATGCAGAAGCTGATGAAAATAGTTCAGATTCAGTTAGCAGAAAAGCACGTTCAAATCCACTGGTTTCATTTTATGTGACAAGAAGGCAGCATACGTGACCTCTCCATCTTCTTATGTTAGGGTTGTCATTTCCTCTTTGTCTCCAGGCCAGAGGAGGCCCGGGACATTGCATCTCAGATGATTGGCCGAAAACTGTACACCAAGCAGACCGGCGAGGCTGGTCGCATCTGCAACCAGGTGTTCATTTGTGAGCGCAGATACCCACGCAGAGAGTACTACTTTGCAATCACAATGGAGCGGTCTTATCAGGTGAGTGTCTGAAATACTTATTTAGCCTCATGTGCATTTATTATTGTATCCTGACGTACACTACTAGTCAAAAGTTTGGATACCCCCTCTCTTTCGTTTTTTTCTAAAATCATTTTCAACATTGTTCGCTATTACCAAAGACATCCAAACTGTGGAACAACACGCATGGAGTTATGCAGTAAACAACAAAGTCCAATAGTCTTCTGCGATGAGAGAGTGAGTCTGTGCTATCTGTTGAGTATTGTAATTTTTTGGTAATCTGTTGGCTGCTCTCGGCTAATCAATGAATTTTTGGGTCTATGAAATATCTTAACAATAGTCAAAACGACCAGTATTTCTCAGAGCCCAAGATTATGATCTTAATTGTCTTTTGTAACTCAAAGATTGCCACATTGCTCCCAGTGAGTGTCGCTGGTGTATGAATGTGTGTGTGGCTGGGTGAATGGAAAGCAGTGTAAAGCGCTTTGAGTACTGCAGGGTAGAAAGGCGCTATGTAAGTGCAAGACCATTTACCATTTAGTAAATAGGCGAGAGACAAAGATTTAAAAAGCATTCTTGAATTATACAAATGCTTAGTGATCATACTTGGGGCTTTTTGAGAGAATGCCATGAGTGTACAAAACTGTCATCAATCTAAATGTGGCTACTTTGGATAATCTACAATATAAAACCTGTTCTGGGTTGTTCTAACACTATTGTTAACTACATAACATTTCACAGTTCAGATATCTTCAGTTTTAATGTACAATATTGAAAAGTGACACCACAGAAAAAGTTTTGACTAGTATTGTGTATACTATTTTGACCACACAGAATCAGCCACACAACCCACTCCTGGGTCCCGATTCCTCCAGTTGAGAACCACTGCTGTATAATTTTTGTTATAGATTCTTTTATTTTTGTTACTACAGTCATATGCAGAACAAATACTCAAAACAAATTTTATTGAGTGGACAGTAAAGAAGTCTGTTTAGTTAGTCAGTTAGTTAGCCAGTTAGCAAGATTACTCAAAAAAGAAAGGACCTATTTGATGCAGTTTTCTGAAGAGGTGCGAAATGGGACACGGAACAGATGATGAAATATTGGTGGTGATCCGAATCACCATCTTGGTGCATGGGGTGTTTTTTTTTTTTTTTTTGTGCAGACCAATAAAAATCTAGTTTGAGTGGCACATCAGAAGAAAATGCTACACTTCTCTGCAGCACGATGGCAGGGAAACTGACTGACAACTGGGTTTATGATCTAACTGTGAGCCAGTTTACATGGACAGGAGAGCTCCGATCATAATTGGAAGTCTGGAGTTACCAGATTATGAAGTGATCATATAAATGGCATAATCTGATATGTGTTATCCGATAACTGCAGTTATCTCACTTTGAGAAATCGGATTTCCACACTATATTTCTCCCCAATACTCCAGTGTCTCGGTGCATGTACAGTGGGGACAATAAGTATTGGGCAACGTAAAAATGTGCAAGTTCACCCATTTAAAAAGATAAGAGAGG
>JAQQAE010007364.1:0-15922 GCA_029823295.1 Pseudamia nigra
TGGAGACAAAGTCAGAGAGGCTAGATTGAGATGGTTTGGACATGTACAGAGGAGGGATAGTGAATATATCGGTAGTATAGAATATATCGGAGGATGGTCTTCTTGCCAGTCGAACCTATCAGGTTGTGACTGTATTTGGACAAAAGGGGTAGAGCTGCAGGAAGGGAATAATTCAAAACAGCTCCTGGGTTAACTAAATCTGAATACTAGCTTACTGATGTGGTAAAATGTCATCAGGCATTGCCTAACAAAGGCATTACCCATGCCAAAGGAGTCGCAATGTGGACAGGGTCGTTAGTGCCATCTGCCTGTCAGTCCATCATGCTTTAGCTCAAAAACAAAAGAAGCTAGGATGACAAAACTTAGCATACAGGTTGACATTGGGATTAGCACTTGTGGTTATGTTTTCTCGACAAGGTCTAATGTATCCAGTCAGTTTGGGCATATAGCAGCTTTATTACCAGAGCTCAGGCCACCAAATCTAAACACAACAATAAACTATTTGAGTATCTGAACAACAAAGGAAATAATTAAAGCTTGTGGATTATTAGAGGATGTAAAAAGAATGTTTGAGACCATGCTGGCTCATGCCAAAAATGTATTCACATAGTATTTTTAGACAGAAGTCCAATGCAATTTTATGGGAGCCGGGGTGTTTTGGAGCCAAGCAGAGGTCACACCAGTGGCTGTCATTTCCACATTGGCTTCTTTGCACATTGTCTACAAGAGGAGACACTCACTGACACACTCTCCTGGCTCTCCGGGAAAGCTGGCACTGTAGTCGCACTGCAGTCGTCTCTGTCTGTCACAGGGAAACATTTCAGTGCAGGGCTCTCCTCTCTGCCTGGCACACACCTGGCAGCACCGGCAGCCATCCAGGACAAGTGGGACTCCTGGGGGGCACTGTGGAGCAGGAGTGGGACACCGGCAGGGCCTTTCACACAGCTGGCACAACACCTGCAAGAACGACACGCAGCCCAGGAAAAATAAACAAAGCAAATAACATTGTGACCACCATGGGGGTAGATTTCAGAAGGGATGGGGGGTATTTGTTCCACATCATGAATTGTTTATCCCATTTTGTCAATTTTTATGTATATTTGGTTTATTTTCTTGATTATTTTGAGCATTTTTTGTTCCCCTCAGAAGGTTAAAACTGCTGCATTAACAGCTCACCAGAGCACAGAAAATAGCATTCGACACACAAATTCCCAGGACAATCCAGAAGGTGAAGAACTAAAAATGTCCCCAACCACAGTCCTCATATAAAACCTACACCCTTAATGACCACCATTATATCACAGTTAAATAAAATATGATGACATTTCTTTACACAGGACAGAAAATGGAAAAATCTTAGTGGTATCCTCAGAAACCACACAACACTTTCCAACTAAACCACTGTTTTTGTTTCTAATTGCATCTACTGTATGTGAACCAAAACACAGGGGCAATTTGGACAAACTCCAAGCTTCTGTTTAATCTCATGTGACACAAACCCTTGAACAAGACAGTGTCAAAAGAAGCAGAACGGAACGTCTTTTTATTCAGAAAAGCTGCTGCACTTCAATGAGCTAAATGACTCAGCAAATCAGCAGGTAAAACTGAGGGTTAAACAAAGACAGGTCTGTGAACACCGAGTCATGACTTAACATTTAGTTTTGTAGTTTAGAATTTAATATTGTCTGTTTGCTTCCCAGTTTGTTAAATGTATATGTGTTTCGTCTTTATGGATTATTGTTGTTTCATAACAGCCTAACAAGAACAAGGTCTGAAAAATAACTATGACAAGAAGTCCTGTATACTGTACATCACATTGCTTGTATTATGTTTAAATGTAACTGTATCTTTACATGCGTTGTCCCTGTCAAATAAATTAAGTGTGCCTTGTATAACTTATTAATCAGTGTCAAAGCACCATTAAGGGAGTACACAAGTAGGACTGGCTAGTGAGTGGGCATGTCAGGAGTAACACCTAGACATGAGTGAACTTGAAAACAGAGTTGTAGGGAGATGTCGTTCTCTGCTTAAACTTATTCTTGTACCGTATCCCCTACTGCAATAATGGTCATTTATTATGAGGTAACCTCTTCTTTACCACTGACGAAAATGGCAACTTTCTCTGTCAAATCTTTGCTACTTTTAAAAATAAGGGAGATTTTGGAGGACGCATATGCATATGCAGCTATGTCAGGCACATTTAGCCTAAGACAAATTTCCATTGAGACAATAAAATTAATCTTATCTTAGCTAATCTTAACTAACTAGGTGTTATTACCCATGATTACAAGAATTGTGACAAGGGAGGTTAAAAGGGAGCTAGCAAATAACGGAATTTTGCTGATTCTTTCCAACTTTTGTTGTTGCAAGCAGTAGCTCAGCCTATCTCAAAAGTTTAAAGGATGAAGATCTCTAAATGGTCAATAACAGAGGCAAGTTTCAAGTAAATTGATTCAGCTCCTTTCATGCATTTGCAGATTTTCCTGTTACAAGCAGTAGTACCACTGATCCCAAAAGCATAGATTTGAAATGTGATTATCAAAAACCATGGAACGTTTCAAATACATCAACTCAGACACTCAGTTATCTCTTCTTTTCATGAAACATACAGTTGCGCCACCAACTACAAAAGATGACAGGAAACAGAAAGTTTCAAGTGAATTGGTTTGGGCCATATTCGTGGACCCAGATGTGGGCAAGGTCAAGGAATCAACTAACATCCAACGTGGATAAGTAACTCTCTGGTGAGTTAGCAACAATTAATGCATTTAAACTGTCAAATCACTCAAGACTAAACAACAACTCTTTAAAGAAGAATGGATTGAAATCAACTCTGAAATTTCTAACCTTGAAGTTTTAACACCATTTTCCCGTCACAAAACTTTCACCAACTGTATTAAACAATAGTCAAGACATTGAATCAAGCAAATCAGCGTCCTAGAACTTCAGGATGTAATCTCTGTCTTTCTCTCTCAAACACTCATCATGATCTCATCATTGATAAGTGACAGATATTGAACGGAGTTCTCACCTGTGTAGCCACACACAGCAGCACAGTCACAGCTATCACACAGTCACACAGCAGTCGGTCCATGAGGGCTCGTGTAGCTGATGGAGCTCAGTCTGTCTCACCAACCTGTTCCACTGCAGCTGTGTGCTAACTGCTCATTCTTGCCCCTGCCGACATTTATAAAGTCTGGACTCTGATGTCACGGGCTGACTACCGTGTAAACAGCCACTGGACCAGCATCAGAAATGTTTCGCATTCCTCCTCCCTAATGCCTATTTCCACTTCCAGACACACACACACCCTTCCCTCCACCTCCATCTCCACCCTGGACTCTTTTCCCCTCTTTTTCCTTTCCTCCCTCTCTTTCCAGTCTCAGCGTTTGCACAGCTTAACACAAGCAGAGAGGAGAAAATACATTAACCCAGTTGTCTACAAGTCTAACATCCTCCGGGGCTTTTGTGGTGACTATTCCGTTTTAAGGCGACAGGATTTGATCTTGCTGATGTTTTTACAAGCTGCCACTTGACTATATGGTCACTCAAATACAGCTGCTGTTCTTTTGAGAGGACAGATATAGAACAGATATTTCTACTATTTCACTTTTCATTCTGCAACCCAACTCTGTTGCTTCAGCCAGACTTAAAAGTGATTCTTGCCTTCCTGCTGTATTTTATGGCACGTGGTGGTTGACATGAACTTACTATTCCTCCTTTTGTGAAATACGAAAAAGTGGAGCCTGAAGATAAACAATTTCAGAGGACTCCACAGACGCCACACAGATCCATATTTATCAAACAATTACAGTAGTGACTTATTTTTGAGACAGGTCACTCATAGAGCACATGTCTAGCCGAGATAGTGTGCATATGAATAGACATCACATTGTCACAGTCATGCACATGCAGCATATTACAAAGATGCCGTCATTGCTCCAGCATGCCTGAAACCAAACATTACACTAGATAAATTGCTGTCACTGAAACAGAAAGTAAGCCATTCAGTGGAAAAAAGAATTCAGTTAAAAGTAACACCAGATTCCTCAATTTCAACATGAACCTCTTCTCACAGGGTGGGCAGGAAAGATAGCTAGAGCCAGGCTATAAATAGACCAAGACAGACACAAAGATATAGAAGAGGAAAGTGTGTATGTATGTTTGCATGTATGTTCAGGGCAGGTGGGCTCCAGATGGCTCGTATGTATTGCAAAACCTCGGATTCAGCTTTCTTTGAAAACTCTGCTTTCCTGGCCTTGTGTGTTTTAATTCTCTCCAAGAATGACAGAACCCGGAAAGATTGCACTGAAACAGACATGAATTTCACTGTAACACACCAGTTCCCATGAGCTTTATAAACATTTACATAAATCTCTTTGTACATATATTTATACCCGTATATTTGCCATGTGTGATATCTCATTTATAATAGACTTACAGTAGTAGTACTTCTGATTTGATGTATCTTGCTTCCAATTCCATCACCAGGCATTTAATAGTATTTGAGAGACATTTATTGTTACCTATATCAACAAGGTTATGAGATCAGTGTTTTTGCCTATTTGTCCCTGGTGTCAGCATTTAACCATAAATACAATCAAACTATCTGTGAGTAAAAACTATATACTGTACTAATCAGTAAATAGAAGTTACAAAGGTCAGACTCACTCCAGCTGTGAATGGAGCTGTCATACAGAGCTGTCAATCAAATCCAACATGGCAGAGATTTGTCAGAATATTTGCCATAATATCGTAATAATACAGCAAAAAATTAAAGATGGACCACTGGATCGCTTACTAGACAATCCAAATAAATTATTTAAGGCCATGACGGCTCATGACCAAAGTTTATTGACTTAGTATTTTCAGGGTTAATTCCAATGTCACGCTATAGAAGCCATGACTTCATGGAGCTAAATGAAGAGTTCCCCAGTGGCTGCCGGTGGTATTACAACTTTAAGTTACACCCTCACTTCACAGCCCTGGTACTGGTCCACTGAAAATTACACAACAGCAGCACTGGCTTTTATTAAACTTGGTGGAAGGGTAGTGTATGAGACAAGGACAAACACATTTCATTTTGAAGCAGATGTATAAACAGGGGCAGAGCACTGGCACTGTTTTTCACTATAAAAGCATGATGTACTCTGTCAAAATCAGGGTGGCTGTTTCAGTCTCCCAGTAGTGCTTTTCTATCTTTTTCCTTCCCTCCTTTGTCTGTTGAGAGAAAGAGAGAAAGACAGAGAGAGAGAGAGAGAGAGAGATACATGTAGATACTGTAGGAAGGTAGGTAGGTACTTTATTGATCCCAGAGGGAAATTCACAGTATGCAGTATGCTACAAGTACACAGTGAAAAAGGCAAAAGACGTCTTTTCATGTGGTGTTCACTTACTGTACGTAGGGATCAATTTAATACTACGGTACTCTTCCTCACTGTGTATTTCGCTGTGGTGACCCCTGAGGGGAGCAGCCGAAAGGAGAAGAAGAAGAAGAAGACTTTTCCTCACGTGCACATCTTGGACAAAAACATCTCCTCTGCCAACTCTATTTTGTAAGTAGATTGTTGCTGTATCCTGAACCACTGTTCAAGGGGAGTGTGATGAACTAGCAAAACCATCCAAGAGCTTTTACCCTGTTCCCAAACAATAGGCAGTGGTGCCAGATCCACCTCCGGTATTGGCACTGTGCTAACAAAGTGTGGAAATAGGTCTGGCTATGATCATGTTGACAACACTTGACTCTTTCGCTAAAACACATCAGCATATCCACTACTTTTGATCAGTCAGGACTGGTCTGTAAACTGCAGCTGTGCTGTGTTGTTTTTTCAACAGATTTCAAAGAGTTAGTTACATCCAGGTTCATGGTCAATATGATCATCATCAGGTTAAGCATTTTTATCCTGACCCTTGAATATATGGTAAGCCATTTTTAAAAAATTGATTGAGGCAATATACTCAAGGGATTAAAAATCACACAACTCTATTTTTGGCCCAATTTGCGAATATCTTTTCTCATTTACTAAAACTAGTTGTACAAATACATATGGTTGCCTTATTGTGAGTAGTCCTGTGTCTCAAAGACACACTTTTGGGGAAGAACTCACAATGTTTTTGTGCAACCAATCCCAAAAGACTACTCCTCTGTCAAACACATCCAACCCCTTAAAAAGGATTAAATTAGGATATGCATTAAACGGTCATAAAGAACAATATATGAGCGGTCATTCACACACAACGCAAACTCCACCTGTTAATTTACAAATAAATGTAGTGGTGCATTATTAAATCCCTTGAGTATACATTACTATACTTTTAATCCAGAAAAAGCTTTATTGCATGTCTATAGAAGCCAGCTTGGACTTTTTTTTAAAGACAAAAATGTATTAGTAATTTGTGGTTTTATACTATTGTGGAATGAGAAAAAGAGTGGACTAACCAGTGAATTATGAAAAACTGATTTTTTGCTTGTTTCATTCATGATCACTTACTGTATGTTGGAAAAGAAACTATGTAAGTCATAACATTACCAAGAGCAGCCAGTGTCAGTCATAGTAAACTCATATCTGCCAATTCAAACCAAAAGTGGCAGAGATGTCTTGACACATTTTCCAGAGCGGACATAGATGTTGGAAACCTCATAGACACTAGAGTATGACTGTGACTGACAGTGGACATTACTATGTTAAAGAAACCTCCAAACGTTGTACAATGAACCCCTTTTAGTTTGAGTGAATATTGTTTTTGGTATGTGATGGTATGTTGGAAAAGCCCAGTGGATTCCTTGTTGATTCATGCATGCATAAACTTCTGGTCCAAGAAATGAAAATATTATTTGTCCTGTAAAAGTTAGAAAAGAATGCATTGATATAAGTGTAGAAAGAAAAGAAAATCAGTCTACAAAATCTGTCAATGTGCAGCAAATATCTCTAACACATGTTCCAAAAAGTTGTCCAGCAACCCTAAAATATTCCAGAGTGGAGGCAGTGTTAATACAACACAGTCTGTTGTAAAGATCCTCAGTGTGTGTTGTATTAATACTCCTTCCATTCTTCTGCTGTAACCATACTCTGCCAGAGCTACACAGTGTTGAAATCAAATTTAAGCATCTGTTTTGTCAGTGATGATCAAGGGCGGAGGTTTCATTTGAATGAGGGGATGTTTTTAGTCAGGTATGTCTGAATCCGCCTGGAAATTCTGAGTTTCCAGGCGGAACACTTTGTTTTCTGTGTTCTGGTGACTTGTTAATGTGTCACTGTGTGTTTTTTCTGTGTATGTTTATAATAAGAACAAAAATTTATTCAAAAAAATCCACAGAATTTACTTATTAATTTATCTAATTAACAAAATCATTTAAAAATGAAAAAATATGGAACAGAAATAAGAAAAGTTAACAGAAAATAATCAATATAATTCAGAAAATGAAAAACAAACAAAATGAATATAAATTAATAATATAAGTCATAAATTGTACCAAAAAAATAGCTGATGAAGAGAACAAAAATTAGCAAAAATATTTTTTAAAAAACGAGCAAAAAATGAGCACAATAAGAAGCAAAATGAACGGAGAATATGAGAAATGAAGAAAGTGTTGAAACAGTAAGCTAAAATGAACAAAATAAACAAAATAAATGAACAAAATAAACAAAATAAATGAACAAAATAAACAAAATAAATGAACAAAATAAACAAAATAATACATAAAATGACCAAAATGGACAAAATAAGCAACGCAATGAACATAATGATCAAGAAACAAATGAACAGAAATAAACAGAACAATTCACAAAATTGAAAAAATTAACAAAAATTAACAACATAACCAAGGAAAGGACTCGGATTGAACAAAATGAAAACCATATGAGCAACGATGAACAAAATAAGCAAAAATACAAACAAAACACATATAAAGTAGTAGTAAAAATGACCAAAAATGAACAAAATGACAGAAAAATGAACACAAATGTCATCATTTATACAGCAGGGCAAGTTACATTTTATCTAAATGTACAATACAGTATACAGCAGATTTAAACAAAAGTGTTTAGTGATATTTTTACATTTTAAGGTTTGCATTCACACCGGAAAGTCAGATTTATACCCCCAACATTTGTGACTTCTGCAAACCCAGACAATATTCTCATGTGCCAGTTTGTGGGTTTGGGTGGTGCCCAGTCGCTGTGACTGATTTGAATGTGACTCAGAATAAACACACTGTGGGTTGTAACAGCCACAAATAATACTCGATTCCTCTCCTGGGACAATATTTGACACATGCAGTACATAACATGCAGAGCAGCTCCCAGAACACTCGGTAATTGGTGTCTGAGGTTTTGGCACAGTGTGTCCTTAAAATTTTGGCTCTGCAGGTATCATTCCACTGGAAAGACCCGATTAGCCATGACTGTTCGAACAGAAATAGAAGAATGAAAAAAGAAAATAATAATGTGAAAAAACCTGCAAGGATTCCAGCCTTAAGTTAGAAAGCATGTGTGAGTAGGAGTCTATTCATGCTGCCGGTATACTGAGCTGTACTGACTCATTATTCCAGTATGATTTCAGAGACATGGTGTAATGATGCTGTAGTGGTCATTGTTTCTAGAAAAGTTGGATCACTGGGTAGACGGGAAACAAAGAGGATCTGATGATTTACCAAACACTGAAACCATACCATGTTTAATGAAAAATAGTAGTGACACATAGGAGAATGTTGAAATTGAAAAAGTCTCAATGTACATTCAAAATGACACGACCATTTTGACTTTGGTGCCAGCAACATGTTTCAAGAAACTTGGGTCAGTGGCAAGAAAATGTTTAAAAACGCCCCTCATGAAACATCTGACAATTACTGAGGTGAACACACAACATGACTAGGTATAAAAAGAGCATCTCAACAAGTCTAAGGCTGAGGAGGTCTTAGTCTGAAGAACAAAAACAGGTTGGAACACATTGTTAAACTGTGCAACAAAACGACAGGTATACATGTGAATGATCTTGCCCTTCTGTACAGAGCCAGGGCTACACAGAAGACAGGGAGGATTTTGGGTGATTGTAGCTGCTGCCCTCAGTAACAGGGTTCTTGTTATGTTACCTGTTATGTGACTCGATGTGCCTTTTGACATATATACTGTTTTCTTGGTGTATGTGTGTATGCTGCTGGCTGTAAAGCAAATTTCCCCTTGGGGATAATAAAGTTTATCTTGATCTTGGGTCTTTCCAAAGTAAATATGGTGAGGGGTTCATAACTGCAATGGAAAAGAGCACATGTATGGAAATATAAAGCTTCTCAGAATATAACTACAGTACAAGGGGGTTTCATTTTCTATAGTTAATAATACCATTATGATTTCATTAAGACCTCTCCAGATTGAAAGAATCTGTACATGGAGACACAAAGCTGCTGGATGAGTGAGATCTTTGGGCCCTCACCGTATTAAAAACAAATATGATTCTGTAGTGGAGGTACCGGCATGGGCCCACCATGTCTGTGAACAAGGTTTATGGCTGTATACGCAAAAACAAAGAGGAAACCCCGTTTAAACCAGAGCCAGAGATGTTGCTTCCTTCTTTGGGCCTGAATTCACTGGAGACTGATGTGAAGTGGAAATCTGTCCTTTGCTTTGACCAGTCCAAATCTGACATGGTATGTTCTGCACTAAAAAGGAGAGGAACCATCCACCTTGTATCAGCACTGAGTTCAAAAGTATCTGTGATAGTATGGGGGTGTGTTAGTGCACATGGCATGAGTAACCTGCACATTTGTTAAGGCAGTGTTATTGCTGGACAATATTTACAGCGTCAAACCACATTCTGCATGTATTCAAACAGTGTGGTTCTGGAGTAAGAGTGCTAGTGCTAAACTGGCCTGATGCAGTGACTTGCTATGCAGTGAAAGCGTTTGCTGCATCATGAAGCATAAAATGGGGCAAAGGAGGGCCTGAACTGTTGAGCACCTGAAATCCTATATCATGCTAAAACTGGAAAACATTCCACTTTCAAAATTAGTTCCCAAAAGCCTACAGTGTGTTATTAAAAGAACATTGTTTTTGCTGGTATCAGATTCAACATAATCATGTCATTTAAAATATAAATAAGTTTCTTGGTTTCAACATTTGGTATGTTGTGCTATTTGCAATAAAATATTTGATTTTAATGTTTTGCAAATCATCACTTTCTGTTTCTATTCTGGATTTGTACAACAACCCAACTGTTTTGGAAACAGACTTGTTGAATATTCCGTCTGTAACATGAAACAAAGTCATTACGTTCCGGTCCAGATGTTTGAATGAATCTTGCCTGTAGTCTTCACAGCGTAATAAGGGTATTTTAAGAACTCATAAAAGGTTTAATGAACAGGAAAGAGGCAAAGTGAATGTTTAGGCAGACAGAAAATTATTCCTAACATTTATGGAACATATTTTAGCAGCAAAAGTACCTTCACGAGTGAAAAGTCCAGGTGTTTCCTGTTCAGATACTAGAGGTTCACAGCTGTTACAGTGTATGATGTAAGATGTAACTCAGATCCTAATGAGTATAAATGCATCGAAAAACAGAGACATGACTGAGTTCCACTGAACCATTCTTCAGACTAAATACAGCAATTACCAGAACTCCACAAACCACAAGTCTAAAAATATGCAAAGAATTAAACAAAAAAGTGGAAAGTTACAGGTGATATACAGCAAGGAGGGCATTTGTGAGTGAATTATAGTGCTGTTCACAGAACAGGTGTATATTTCACACAATGAATTCATGGTTTGACTTTTTTTTTACTAGTATTTCTAAATTTACATGTGAAGGTCCATCCAGCTCATCTTCAGTTTATCCAGGTCCGGGTCATGGGAGCAGCAGCCTAAGCAGGGAGGCCCTCACCCTAGCCACCTCCTCCAGCTCCTCTGATGGACCCTCAGGTGATCCCCGGCCAACCAAGAGACATACGTAGTCCCTGCAGTCCCTGCCCCAGTGCCTCCCACTCACTGTATACATCCCCAAAAAACCTCTCGAAGGAGGCGTCCAGGATTCATCAGGATCAAATGGCTGAGCCACCTCAACTGGGTCCTCTCAATGTGGAGCAGGAGCAGTTCTACTCCGAGCTCCTCCTGGAGGGCCAAGCTTCTCACCTTATCTCTAAGGGAGAGCCCAGTCCCCCTGCAGAGGAAACTCATTTCAACCACATGTATCCAGGATCTTGTTCTTTCTGTCATGACTCTAAGCTCCTGACCGTAGGTGAGGGTAGGAACATAGACTGACTGGTAAATGGAGACCTTTGCCTTTCAGCTCAGCTCCTGCTTAACCACAACTGACCAATACAACATCCACTTGACTGCAGGCACTGTACCGATCTGTCTGTCAATCTCAGACCCCAAGATACTTAAACTCCACACTGACCTGGAGAGGGCATTCCAAACTTTTCCAACTGGCCTCAGACTTGGAGGTCCTGATTTTCATCACGGCCATTTCAAACTACAAACCGCCCCGGTGCATGTCTTGATACAGTGTGACAAACAGAACCACGTCATTTGCAAAACAGAAATGAGATCCCGAGGCCACCAAACCGGACCCCCCTCTTCACTCTGGCTGCACCTAAAAATTCTGTCCTTCAAAATTATGTAGAGGATCAGTGATGAAGGGCAGCCCTGATGGAGTCTGACTCAGTGCCAGCAATGTATTGTAAACTAGACTCTAACTACTGTCATACAGACATTAACTGGCCTCTAACAGCAAGCCTCAGACCCCATACTCCTGGAGCACCCCGACAGAATGCCATAAGGGATGCACTCGAATGCCTTCTCCAAGTCCACAAAACACATGTGGACAAACTCCCATGAATCCTCCAGCACCCTGTGGAGGGTACAGAGCTGAACCACTGTTCCACAGCCAGGATGAAAATCCCACTGCTCCTCCTGAAACCAAGGTTCAACAACTGGCCGGAGTCTCCTCTCCAGTACCCTGGTATAGACCTTCCCTGAGGAGTGTGATACCCCTGTAATTGGAACAGATCCTCCGGCCCCACGTCTTGAACAGGGGAACCACCACCCTGGTCTGCAAATCCAGAGTGAAGGAAATTAATTAAAACACTACTTTGTGTAAATTATAACATTTTTTATTTTATTTTGTGCAATTTTTCTTAACAGGCTTTCAGTTTGTACATTACTTTGTTCACTTTTTTGCCATTTCAGTCATAATTTTGTTCATTTTCCTGTTCTTTTTTTCAATCTTATGGGGGTTTTTTGGATAATTTTGGTCAGTTTCTTGGTTATTTTGTTCACTTTTCATATTTCTCAAGAAAATGAGCAAAACTAAGCAAAATGTTCAAAAATTGAACTGCACAACCTGAACTGAATAAAAATGAACAAAATAAGCGAAAGATGAACAGAAAAAACCAACTAACAAAATAAAACAAAAATCAGCAAAAAGATGAAATGTGCAAAAGTGATCCAAATGAGTAAATAAATTTTAAAAAGACAAACTACAAAATGACACAAAAATATTAAAAATAACCAAATAAAGGAACAAAAATGAATAACCTACAGAACTGAACAGAAATCACCAAAATAAGCAATGCAATGAACATCAAAATGTGCAAAAATTAGCAAAATAATGAAACAAAATATATTTTAAAAATGAGCAAAATAAGCAAAAATGAACAAAATAATTAACTAAATAAACAAAAAATGAACAAATTGACAAAAAATTAACTAAATGACTAGAACAGAATAGAAATTAACACAATAAGAAATAATTATGTGATAAATTTGGTATTGTAAAGTTACCACTTCATAGTATAGTTTATTATGAGATACTTTTTACTTTTACTTAAATATTTGCTTATATGGGTACTACCACTTCTATTCATTATGTTTACAAGGCAACAATACTTTTACTTGAGTAACTCCCACTGCAGCCGCAGTATTTTCAGTAAATGACATCGAGATTCCACACATTCCAGGCTGGCATGTGAAAATCCCACAGAGCTGCCAAAGGAACACGCAGAGCCTACGGTGAGGACATAGGTCACCTGTTGACGTCCACGGGGCTGAGGTCACTGCCGAGTTTACGGAGACAAAAGAGGGAAAAAAAAGATAACCCGGATGGTGGTTCACAGCGGTCGTCATCCTGGCAGCAGCAGGTTTCAGCAGACGTGGAAACAGCATCGCACGTGGGATCAAAAACCACAGAATGTCGTTCGAATGCATGTGGCGACTCACCTGCACATTTCAGACTGGACAGACTGAAATTAAAGTGCTGAACATCGCACAATATAACATGACAAATTAGCATTTTCTTAATTGAGGATTTTTGTAGAATGAGTCAGAACTTTTATATTACTGTATATTGCAGTGTTTTCCTAATTTTGCAAATGTTTTATGTATTTTAAAGTTTTACTGTAAAAAATGATCATTTGTGTAACAATGAACATCTTATAAACATATAGAACGTAAACATGAACTTACACTGTTATTTTGAACTTAATATTGGTTTATTTTTATTTCACATCCTTAAGTATGAAATAATAAAATTAACAGACTAATCAGAAATGAATGAATTAATAACAAATAAATAAACTAAATGAACAAAATAAACTATAAAATTAACCAAATACAATGAAAACATAAACAGGAAAATGGAAAGAACAACATTAAATAACAATAAAACATTAATAAATCTAAATAAACAAAAACAGAGGGAAAAAGCATAAACAAACAAAATGATCAGAAATTAATAAATAATTATAAATAAATGAAATAATCAGGAACTGTAATGAAGAGAATAATATTAAACAACAGTAAACCGAACAAAATAATCAACACAGTGAGCAAAAATGAATATGATAATCAATGATATATACAAAAAATAACAAAATAATTAACATGAATGAAGCTATAAAAATGAACAGAAAAAAATTGAAGAAATTAACCAAATTATAAATTGAGTCTCATGAAAAAAAATTAAATTACCTCCCAAAAATTTTAAATTATGTAGAAAATGAACGAAAATCAATTGAATATTTTTTTTAAAATTAACAAAATGCGGAAGAAAGGAACAAAGTGAATTCCAGAATGAACAAATAACAAGTAAAAAGAAGAGCGAAAATTGGAAAAAAAATCAAGAAAATGACCAAACGTAATAAACAATTGACATCAAATTGGTAAATGAGTACTCAATAACACAGACTCCTTGATGCATTTTAGATCCCAGCTTTCACAGCTGGTCTCTGGGAGGATCAGGCCATGTCATCTCCTAAATTGTGATGACTTTTTGTTTGAGCTCAGGTGCCGCCGGTGTTTGCAGAGCTGATTTCAGAAACACACGGTAGAAAATAACCTGCTCCATCTGTGACACACCTAAAACCAACAACACAGCCATTTCCAGCTTCATTTACTAAAAATAAATATGAACAAATAAATAAGCTACAAGGCCTCAATTCATATGTGCCACCACTTCCACAGTGTGTGTATTTTCAGCTCAGATTGTGCACTGATGTCAGGAACAGCAGGTATCATCTGGTCACATGTTTATAAAACACGCCTCCATTAACCCTCATTCACTTATTTTGTGTATTTTCTTGATCATTTTTCTTTACTTTGTTGCTAATTTTTGCTCACTTTGTTTTTTTTTTGATAATTTTTTAAATCAATTTTGTTTAGTTTTTTAATTATTTTTGCTGAATTTGACTTTTTTTTTCCTATCTTGTTTTTTTCTTTTTTTGGTAATTGATTTCAATTTTTTTTTTTTTTTTTCCATTTTCTCAGTTTGTTTGTTCATTGCTGTGCATTGTCTGGACTATTCACTTCATTTTTGTTCATTTTCTTGAGTATTCTGTTTATTTCTACTAATAAAATTATTTCTACTAATATAATTTTGTTTATTTTTACTCATTCTCTTGATTATTAATGTTCAGAATAAATCTCAGAATCAGAATATCTTTATTGTCACTATAACAAGTAGGACGAGATTTAAAAGTGCCATCCCCTCTGTGCAGCAAATATGTAAAATCATTCAATAAAAATGTACACTACAAGCTACTTTCCCAAAGAGCATAAAAAAAACAGATACACATCACTCATGCACACACCAGCATACCTTCCTTTGTATGGATCCCTTATAAAACATATTGCAATACAATGAGTACATTAGCTGCTTTTCTTGGTATTGAGTGTGGTGACAGCAGTTGGATAAAAACTGTTTTTGAGTGTACTTGTCTTTGTTTTTATTTCTCTGTAGCATTTGCCTGATTTGCTTGGCAGCATTTCAAACACATACTGTAGTGTCCAGGCTTGATAATATTGTGTGCTTTGTTGAGGCAGCGGGAGCTGTGTAGTTCTTCTAGTGTTTGGAGAGGCCAGCCAATGATCTTCTGAGCCGTTCTGGTGACCCTCTGGAGCGCTTTCATCTGTGCAGCAGTACGGCCGCTGTACCACACATTAATACTGCACATTAAAATGCTCTGGATGGTACATTGATAGAAGGACACCAGCAGCCTCTGTGAAACGTTGTTCTTCCTCACCTCGAGGTGAACCCCCAGGAAACAGAAGTCTGCCACCCTCCACACAGTCCCCGACAATGTTCCCCTTTTTTTATCCTATGTCCCCCTTTTTTTATCCTAAGATCAATGATGACCTCCTTGATTTTGGAGGTGTTGAGCAGCAGATTATTGTCCCTACACCAACCAGTCAGTCGCTCCACCTCCTCCCTATATGTGGTTTCATCCTCCCCCGAGATAAGTCCCGCCACCGTGGTATTATCTGCAAATTTAAAGATGGTGTTACTGTAGTGGGTGGGGGGTGCAGTTGTGAGTGTAGAGGGTGTAGACCAGGGGTGTCCAATCATTGCCACAAAGGGCCGGGACACTGCACATTTTCTTTCCAACCAGTCTCTTCAGCAGGTGATTTCACTGAATTCCTTCCCACTGATTGCACTT
>JAQQAE010007365.1:0-15922 GCA_029823295.1 Pseudamia nigra
TTTACATGTATTTTTATGGAAAAAGTCGCATCGGATAACAACTGATTCGGATACAGGCCGTGACGCCGGAACGGATTGTCGTTGTTATCTGAGGCACAACTGTACTGAAGATGTCCAAACTGCGAAAGAACATGTATGGAATTATGTAGTAACTGAAAAAGTGTTAAACAACCCGGAACATGTTTTATAGCTGTTCAAAGTGGCCAATTTAGCTTTGATGACAGTTTGAGGCCACTTTGACGGCATCACATTCGCGAGGGTGTCACCTGGGACAGTTTGTGTGTCCTGTCGAGAGTTAATCTGAGCTAATTTTGCCTTCTTAACACTCTTTAGTTGTCTGGTGCGGAGGAAGTGTATGTTCAGAATGAGAAGCTCTGTTCGTGTTATTATGACCACTGTACAAATCCATACAACGACAAGAAACACAAAGAGATGTTTCCTGGGATGTTCCTGATGAGAGTCAGTTTCATTGTAGCATTCGATGGCGAACAAAGGAATCAATAAAATCGCAAAGAAAATCAAGAAAAAGAAAGAAAATTATGAACAAAAATTTCCAACACAGGCAAAAATGAATACTGTATTGAAAGAAAATTCATAAATTCATGCTCATTAATAAATAAAATGAACAGCGATAAACAGATGTGTTATAAATCAATCAAAATAAGAAATAGTCAACCAAATGAATACAAACAAAGAAAAACTTTCAGGAAAATGATAAAAAAAAATACAGAAAAAAATAAAAAAAAATAAAAAAAATACACAAGAGAAAATAAGACTGGCAAAATTCTTGTGAAAATGACACAGAATATGGACAAAAATTTACAATATATTCAAGAAGGTGAACAAATAAATAAGGTGAACTAAATAAACAAAACAATGACAAAGTAATTAAGAAATTAACAAAAAGACAAAAAAAAACCTAAACTAACAAAATAATAATAAATGAAAACAAATCCTTTGAAAAAAGTACAGGAACCCAGGTAAAACATGCAGTAACTCAAGTTACTCTGCTTTACCTCCAGCCTGAACTGTTCATTGTCTAAAAACTTACTTTACTACAAATAGAAACGAAGTACAGATATGCAGAAATATGATTACTTTACATTTTATTGCTACACGTATTTAAGGTTAAGCTCAAATTCACTACTTTATAGTACTTAAATAACTTTTGGCTGCACGATTTAAAAAAAATCTCAAATCCAGAGTAATCTAGAAGCCGTGTGTATTCTGATCTGAGGATTCACACTGAAGTCACCTTGAAAAAAAAACAGCCCTGTATCTGATTCAGGACCAAATGGTCATATTCTATGTGATTTGAAAAAAAAAAAAAAAAACAGATCTAAATCACATATGGGCAGAAAGATAAACCGTATGTTAAGACCGGCGTACACTGTACAATTTCAGCCCTGATTCGGACCCGAACGGCAGCTGTGCGCGCCCCTGCCATTTGCAAGCGATGGTGGCCAGAGATCATGCCTTGCATTTCTGGCTGTTTTATTAGCGGCCTGAGTGGTTTGAGGTGCAAATTATGTCTCGCATAGTTTTTTAACATGTTTTTTCTCCACTTTTCTGCTCACTGCACCTGAGCAGCAACAGCATAGCAGCAGGAAATATCGAGTACTGGAGCCAATAAGTTCGATTTGGCTACAAGCGTAAACATTTCTGTGCAAACTGATAGGCATAGGTATAGAAATGTAGTAATATTAGAGCCCTGTGTCTGTACATGTGCCTGGCTGTGTGTGAGAAAAAAGACAGGAAAAAAGAAAGTGGAAACTATTTAAGTGGAAAAAAACACAGCCTTTAGGTCCAGTACTGATTGAAAAAATGAAATGTCCAATCACTTGTGTAATCTACCCAATCGCAGAGCGTCTGCTGGATTCGCATGTGTTTGCAGCCAAAACAGTTGCACAGTGCACTATTCGTTCACATTGAGACACTTCTAAAATCACAGCTTAACTCCAGCGCATTTTACTGCACTTTGCACTTGCAGGGCTGTATGGAGGAGTTTGTTCGTTGTCATATCGAGCAGGAAAAGTCAGGTCCGCTCAGAAGTGACCAGGCAAAATGCATCAGTAACACCAGGTGTGAACAGACACTTGTATCTAGATACGTCAGAACGGATGCTAATGTGACGCCTGAACAGGGCCTAGACTGTTCTAAAACCTGCTTCACCACAGTGAAGTCATCAGTGTGGTTTTGTGAGCTATTCGTGGACAGTGGTGACGGTATCTTCCCTGGCTCCCTGTGATTCACTTGACCTGAGACGATGGCAGGGGTGGGGGTGGTATTTGACTCTGTTTGCTCCTCAGTTCCACTTTCACACCGACTCTCGCTTTCTCTCACTCGCGCACACACTTTCTCGAGACGCAGCCGGCTTGTTTGTGTGCGAGCCGCTGTTGTTTGATAGCCCGCTCTCCCAGTAGATCCTAACACATTGTTGTTGTTTGCCTCCATCGGCCGGCGTGTGTGACTTGCATTTGCTCGGGCTCCTTGGAGGGAGTTTGTTTTTGTTCTCGGCGTTGTAAACAGGGTGGGGCTCCAATCCCAAACCACTCGGCTGGAGATGGTTATTTTTACAGGAGTTATTTTTTTGTTTATCGTTTCAGTCAATAGATTAGCCCAGGATGGAATTATGTGTCAGAGCAGATAGTGTGGCTAACCATTTGTGCTGACTAGATAAACACTTTGTCATTGTTGTTTTGGTGATTAAAGCAGCACTCAGACTTGATTTGGGGGAAATTGATTGCATTCATTATGGATTATGGAGTCAGTAAAACTATCCATTTTTTTTTTTTCAATCTACTGCTCCATGGATTTTTAGTGCTTAAAAAAAGATTTTGTTCATCATGAAATCAGCATGCACAGCCTGTGTTCAAGACAAGATAGTGATGTGCGTAGTGTTAAAATATTTACGCAGTACTTCAAAGGAAGTACTCTCAGTAACTTGTTGCATCGTCTTTAAGATACACAAAAAGGTTGCTCTCAGTTCTGTTTCAAGCAATTTTTTTATGTTTATATTTAAGGTAAATGCCAAATTTTCATAATGCAGTGCTTCTCAAAAATTTTTAGCTTGATGCTTAAAACATAAATGTGATGTCTTCAATGGATTTAGCTACAAAAAATTAGTGAACTGCCATGATACGTCCCTAAGTAATCCACAATATTAACAAAGTAAAGTAGAAAATGAACAACAATAGATGAAAATAATCCACAAAAGGATTGAAATATCAATGAAATGAATAGAAAATGTGCAAAATCATCCTCAAAGATGAAGATGAAGAAAAATGAATGAAAATAAATTATTGAATAAGTTATTGAAATTAATGAACAGATTCTAATAAAATAATCCACCAAATGCACAAAATAATCAAACACTGAAAATAAAATGTGCAAAATAATTATCAAAATGAACAAAGATGTACACTATATTCCTCAAAATGACAAAAAATAAAAAAATTGAGCAATACACAAAATTAACAAAAATAATGAAGAAAGTGAAGAAAAGAAAAATGCACAACGTAATCCAAAAAAAAACCTTAAAACATGAACAAAAATAAACAATACAATACTAAACTAGAATAATAGTAACGTAGAATGATAATATTAATAATGAGAAAAATAATGAAGAATATTAGTAAAACAGACACCAGTTAGTTGACTCAATAATAATGTTTCCTAAACCCATTTAGGGTTTTCACCAGTGATCGACCCATATGGGTTTTTCATATATACTGATTGATACTGATACCGATTATTAGTAGTTAAGGAGGCCGATAACCCATATTTGGAGCTGATATTTATTTGCAGTAAAAGTGTAAAAAATTGGTGTAAAAATGTTGAATAATACAAACACTTAACTTTGTTTAAATGCCTAAAGCATGTTTATTTAACCAAACAAACAGAAAATAAATAGCTCCAGAAGTGCATGGATCCTAGACTCACAAGTTATTGTAGTCGTGAGCTGTAGAGTTTTTCATGTGACTTTCATGCAAACACACACTATTCTCCACATTACATACATTCAACCCATTGATAATACATAGTCTGTTGAGTGTTTACAGCCAGAACGGACAACTAACGTTATGGTATAAACTAATCAGCCTCCACCTTAGCGTGTTTCCCCACAAGAAAACAAGAATGAACAGAGTTTACGTGCTGTCTGTCAATCACACACATGTTTTACTATCACGGACCGATGGACTGTCGATATTATCAGCACCTTCTTTCAAGTAATTCAGAGACATATCGGAAGGTACGTTAGCGGCAGCTAATGTTTACTCCGCTCTATTCTGCTACACACTGTAATGTTCGTAGACATAGAGCACTGGGATGTTTATTACAATATCAGGAGAGTTTTCTGCGTTTACCTTCGACACATGTTTGCTCTCACCGGAGCTTCTCCACACGAGAAAACATTACCTTACATTACCTGGAGACAGAAGCGGCAGGAGAGAGAGGGGCGGCTGAGCTGAAATAACCAGGTTTTAAATTGATTTCTTGATATCAGCCCGTCGGATTTAAAAAACACATATACCGATATACATAAAAATTCCAAATATCAGCACCGATAATCAGCCCGGCCCATAATACTGTAGGTCAGCCTTTAGTTTTCACATTAGATTTGCAGAAGACAGTTAAAGTTAATTCAGATCCCTGTTCCAAGTTTCCAAATCAGTTTGTTAAATCCAGCTGTTATTGAACCGCTGTGACCTGGATGGAACAGAAATGATTGTTCTCTCTTTTGCTGCTTTGCTGTAAACAGACACAAGCTGAAACACAGTGAAAAGGTTGCCAAAAGGACTCCTCAAATATTTGGACTGTGTTCTGATTGATACATATTTACAGATTGTGCCTTTAACAATACTATCTAATGCTCGTACAAATATTCAAGGCTGCTGCTAATGGAGTGTCTGTATGATCCATCTGTGCCTTCTGTACATTCTGTGGTTTGCATCAGAAGTTGCAGATGTTGCATGTAAAGCCCCGTTTAGTCGTCATCACAATCACACAGCGCCACGGTTTGACACAATACTGTACATAACACGTTCAATACAGTCAGTAGCAAACATTTAGAACATAATATTATCTCTGGAAGGACAGTGTAAATATAATTATTATTATTTTAATAATGACTACAACTGCTTTGGTCAGATATATACAACCTGCTGCAGTATTGTGTCTGATGATGGAGTCACAGGATGTTTTAGAAATGAGCTTTACAGCCTCTTTCAGCTTCAGCTTGTAATTAATTATTGCAAAGATATTATTTGCAGTAACAGTGTATTTATTTATTTTACTCAAAATATCCAAAGAATATTAATGTATTTTAAACTCAAACGAATCAAAATGAAGAAAAAAAATTCACAAAATAAAGATGATCTAATATCAATGCAAACAAAGTTAATAATAAGGAACAACACAATAAAAGAAGAAAGATCAAGAATTCAGAATGAGCAAAATAATTAAGAAAATGAACAAATAAAAGAATATATATTAAATTAAATTACAAACATATTCAGGAAAATGAACAATAATTAGCAACTCGGCCAAAGGCCTTAAATAAGAATGAAAAAAGTTACAAAAATGATCAAAATTATCAATAGTGTGCATAAAAACAAACAAAATAACAAAGACAATTAATAAAATAATTGAGAAAATAAATTAAAATGGACAAAGTAATCAACAGCATGCCTAGATACAAACAAAATAATCAAGAAAATTAATAAAATATTCAAGAATATAAAGAAAAATAGACCAAATAATCAGAAAATAAGTCAAAAATATTCAAATGATCAACAGCATGCCTAAAAACAAACAAAATAATCAACAGCATGGTTAAAAACAAACAAAATAATCAAGAGAATTAATACAATATTGAAGAAAATAAATCAAAATTAACAAAATAATCAACAGCATACCCAAAAACAAACAAAATAATCAAGACAATTAATGGTGGAATAATCAAGAAAATAAATTAAATGCACAAAATAATCAGAAAATAAATTTAAAAAATATAAAAATAATTAACAGTATGCATAAAGATAAAGTCACCATGAAAATGAATAATGTATCAAAGAAAATAAATTTAAAAAACAAAATAATCAAGAAAATAAAAAATATCAAGGAAATAAATCAAAATTAACAAAATAATTAACAGCATGCATGAAAAGAAACAAAATAATCAAAGAAATGCTCAAAATAGTTAAGACCATTCATAAAAATAAAAAAAGAAGCCAAGAAAAATGAATCAAATCACCAAAAAACGAATAAAATGTACAAAATAATCAAAAAATAAATGACAAAAGCTAATTAATGAACGAAATGAACACATAATTAACAGCTTGAGTAAAGCAAATCAAATATTCAAGGAAATAAATAAAAATTTACTGAAAAATTAATAGAACACTCAACAGCATGAAAGAACAAGTAATGAACAAAATACTCAAACTAATAAGTTAAAAAGCACAAAATAAGAAGAAAAATAAGAACAAAGAACATAAAATGGAGGAGAGTAGAATAGAATAGAATAGAATAAAATATAATATCTTTATTGTCATTGCAAAAGAAAAGGCAAAATTAATGAAATGCCAGAAATGAAAATGAACTAAATGATCAACAAAATGAGTAAAATAATCAATAACATAAAAAATGAGAAAATATCAAGAAAATGAACATAATATTTACAACAGAATCAAGAAAATTAATATTGTAATGGACAGTAACAGCCCGTAATAGTAAAGTGCAGTTAAGGTCCACGCTGTTAGTTTGTTAGTTTGGGACATAAGGAATAAGCTGTGATTAGAAATGTATTGATCAGTTCTGTTCAGCTGATCAGTGTGGATGTTTTTCAGTCAGTCCAGCCGCCCGGTGACTTTCACACTACGTCTCCTTTCGCTGTTCGCCTTCTGCCGCTTCGCTGACCTCTCCTTTCACTGATTCCGACACGACCGTTTCCACCACTTTCACTTCGTCGCGACAGACTTTCCAGATTAATTACTGACAAGCAAACGTATGCCGTGACGACCTATTAGTCACTGTCACCCGAGTAACGCGTCACGTCACGACTCGCTCCTATTCACTCTTACTAGGAAATGCACTTATTGATCCTAAAGCGCACGCTGTGGCTGCTCTCAGTTAAATATTTTATAGAATGAGAACACTCGCTATACACACAAACAACTTTTCTTTCAACCTCGACATGTAAAAAGGTTATGAGGTCATCATAACCGCACAGTTTATCAAATTATAACTGAGCTGCTGATGAATGTTTACTGCGTTCAGTGTGAAGGATTACACCAGGTGATTCATCTTTTGTTTTGTTTCCTGAGACCAAAGCCTGTTGAGAGGAACTGTACGGGAGCGACATAACAGGAGGCTGCAGCAATAGAAAATAACCATAATAAGTGAGAAAATGAGTAAAAGGAATACCCAGAAATGAACAAAACAAGCCGCAAAATTAACACAGTAATAAAAATATTAACAAAATGGTCTTCAAAATGAAGGAATTAACATAAAATGTAGAAAAATTTTAAAGCAATTGTAGGAAATGAACAGAAATTGACAAAATACTCCTCAAAGTGAACAAAATAAAGTAAATAAATATGAAAATAAAGCAAAACACCAAAAAATGTATAAAGTTATTCTCAAAAACGAACACAAATGAACAATAACCCACAAAATGAAGGCAGTAATCCACAAATGTACAAAATAAAATAAACAAATCAACAGAATAACACCCAAAAAAACTTAAATGATACAATGAAATGGAAATTAATGCAATGTCAAAATGAGGAAAACAGCCAAAATAGAAGAAGAAAAAAAAAAAACCAAATAACTTTTAAAATGAACAAAATAACCTTGAGAATGAACAAGATAAACAACATACTAACAAAATAATCCACAAAATGAAGAAAAATAACAGAAGATGAACACATTATACATAACAGTTCTTAAAATGCTCCAAAATGAACAAAAATAATCCTCAAAATGAAGAAAAATAATCAAGAAAGTATAAAAAAATCAACTAAATAATCCAAAAAATGAAGAAAATAATGAAAACGTAAATAAAAATGTACAAAACCATTTTTCAATGAAAATAACTACAAAATCAACCTCACAATGAAGAAAAAACTAGCAGAATAATCTTAGACCTGAAAAGAAATACACATAATGAACGAAAATGAACAAGCAAATCTAGAAAATGAAAAATTATACACAAAATAAACTTTAAAAGTATCCAAAAATTACATATAAGTAATGCTCAAAAGAAAGACAAATGAACATAATGGTAAAGCAAAGTTGAACAGAACTATGCACAAAATTAGGAAAATAGTCAAAAAATTAACAAAAATGGTCACAATGAAGAAAAATGAACAAAACATGATTTAAATAATTAAGAAATAAAAAGATGACAAAATGAACTAATGCACCAAAGGTCTGTAAAGTACGTAAATATAATAATAAAAGTAGAGAACATGATCAAAAATAAACAGTTATCCTCAAAATGAAGAAAATAAAAAAAAATGTCAGCAGAAGAATCCAATAAATGAACAGTAATAAACTAAATAACCACCAAATTCACAAAAGTGAACAAAATATTCCACAAAATTTGCAAAATATACCGAACTGAATAAAAAAAACTGCACAAAGTAATACATTGTAGAAAAATGAATAAAACGAAGCAGAATAATAGAAAGAAAAGAAATGCACAAAAATATAGAAAGTAATCTTAGAAAATCAAAACAATGAAAACAAAACAAAGTAGGATCAGTGCAAGCTGCGAGAAAAACAGCAACGACAGTGTGTCTGTAGCGAGGAGGAGGAAAAGCTACAGGAAGTCAATACTTAACTGACTTTATTAGAAACTACATGACTGCTGAACCAAAGTATAATATTTATCTAAATGAATATAGAACAAGTCAATAAATAACATCCCTTTATATATAAAACCTGGAAAAGTTCATGGAATTTTAAAAGTGGATTATAAGTAAAAAATGTAAAAAGTTTTGGAAAACACAGGAACATTCATATCTAACTCTTACAGTATGTGTGACATTGTCTTATAAATAAAAAAACCATGTAAATATAGTAAAAAAATCTATTTGTTCATTGTACAGATTATTTTGTGAGCCTCTGCTCAGTTCCTTGTTTGTTTTTATTCGCTCTCTGGATTTTTGTTCATTACCTTGACCATTCTTTTTGTCATAATTATGTTTAATTAATATAGTGCTTATTTTGTTCATTTTGTTTCCATGCTGTGAACACCAGCATATGCCACTTATTCTTCTATATGTTACATTTTACATTTAAACAATACAATACATACAAATGTTACGTGATTTTTTTTTTTTTAATTGGGCCCCAGAGAGACACCATATTTCGTTTTTGGGTCGTGAAGAGAAGAAGCCTGGGAAACATTGATTTAAACCCATCAGTACTGATGATTTCAGCTAGTTTAAGCTAAGTATGTTGTGGAATTAGCTTTGGTTTACTTAAGTATTTTTTTTGGCTCCAGACAGACATTGTTTTTAACTTCCTGGCCAAACATGGCTCCTCAGATGGGAATCGTTGCAGAATTTACAATGGCTCAGAGACCGAGAGAAAGAAAAAAGAGGGGGCGGGGGGGGCCCTCGGTGCATCAGGTTCCCCAGCAGCCTAGGACTATGCAGCAGAACTCAGGGAGGGTTAAGGGTCACCTGACTAACCCTAACGATACACTTTGTACCTTTAAAACCAGACTTAAAACTTTCCTTTTTGACAGAGTGTGTTTGCATCCCGGACCCAGACTGCCAGTTGGTTCCGCAGGAGAGGAGCTTAGTCATTTGAGCATGAAGGCTGCCTGAATGCTCTGATGAATGTGAACATTTCACCACATAATGGGGCATGCGCTGACCTGCTGATGGGCGCACAGCGCTGTTCACGGAGGCCAGACTAAAATAAAACAGATTTCAAAACTTGGACATTGAAGATAATGTAATTCGGAGTGCACGGGTAACAGGTATTCGACCTCACGACCTGCCTGTGTCATCAACACGCCAAATGACTGAAATGCAAAATGGTTTAGAGAGTTTACGGACTTGCAGAGTCAATGCCAGTGTGCACTAACACTGTACTGACAACATGACCCAGCACATTACAGTCTACATGTGGTTTTCCTTTGGATTTGCTGACTGTTGCAGCACTTAAGCGCCAGTGGAGCGGTCTCACTTTTATCACGATAAACGGAAATCTTTGTTTGATGTTATTGCAGCTTATGGGACGTTATTGTAAGTGATCGCCTGACTAGATTCAACAAGGGCGAGATGAAGAGCTGGGAAAGTGTTTAAGTAGGTGATGAAGAAAGAATTGCAACTGAAACCCGACGGGCAATTACTTGCTTTGTTCTAGAAAAGGAAGAACTTTTTCTTGCAAATCCCCATAAGTGCCCTCACCATGCCTTTGAAATGATTCAGTTTTTTTTCCCTAAGTGTGGTTATGAAGAGCACTGTTTGTATCTCGAAACTCTTTTATATTTTTAAACTGACAAAAGTGACATCAAAGTGCCTTCGACACCACGCGCTCGGTGTTCGAGCACTGTTTTCCCACCAGCTCGCTGCTGTTAACCATTTACTATTTAGTGTTTATGGCCTTTTGTTGGAAATTTACCCCACCTGTTGTAAATGCGCCAAACACGATGCGGTTTAAACAATCCGCTGTTGTGAGTTACTGGGGGTTTTTCTAAAAGCCTTTTCATGTTGTGTATTATAAGTGCATGATGAACAAGCTTTTAATGTGTTGACCAATCAATTCCTCGCACTGAAAACAACTCACAGTGAGAAATGAGTAAATCAATCTTTTCATATCGCACTACAGAGAGGAGTCGGACTCGGCTTTTGAGTGCATTTCTGTGTACTTTATGCTCAGCGTATGCAGTGATTGAAGGGCTAATTCAAAGAATTTTAATCACTCTGACCAAGGCTCTTGCAGTGTCATCTTTTTGCAAATGCCCCATAAAATGAATAGATGAGCAGTCTCTTTTTAGAGCATAATGGCTACATTAGAATATGAGATGGATAGTAGATGAAAACTCTGTATCATTCATGCACTCTCTCTCTCTCTCTCTCTCTCTCTCTCTCTCTCTCTCCCAGTCACTCTGATCTCTTTTATCAGCTGCGAACCGGTGTAAAAGACCTCACAGGGCACAGTGAAGTGTTCAGTTGAACCTCACATAGACACAGGAATGGGAAAAGCAGAGGTGAGAACAATTTAAGCAGCAAACTGTGGACGAGGTGCAGGGAAGAGAAGTCCGTCTCAGCCAGTTGTGAAGCGCCTGGAGATAATCATCGATTATGATTGCCGCCATACAAATAAAATCGAATTGCGATGGATTGATTTGAACCAGTCTGAAAGATGAGGATCCAAAATGGGCCTTTTTTTCCTCCGGGTTTTGTGATTATTTGGGTCATTGTGATTATTTTGTTGAATTTTCATTCATTGTTATTCATTTTGTTCACTTTTTTGGTCCTATTTTTGCTTAGTTTTTTTCATTTTCTCGATTATTTTGTTCGAATGTGTTCTTTCATTACTTTGTCTTTTCTCATTTTTGCCATTTTTATTCAGTTTTGTTCATTTTGTTGGATTATCTTGCTCCATTTTTTTGTTTATTTATTGTTGTTCATTTAGTTGATAATGTGGCATCGTTCATTTTATAGAGTAGTGTGTAATTTTTGTTCATCTTGTTCGTTGGTTTTGTCAGTTTTATTATTTGGTTGTCTCTTTTCATCTCAGTTATGTTGCTCATGCCTTTTTTTAATTTTGTGACATTGATTATTTTGTCCATGTTTGCTCCTTTTCTCTATTTTGTTCATTTTTTTCTTGAGCAACATGTATTTTTATTCATTATGTTTTTTCCTCTTTTTTACTGATTTAGTTGATTATTTGGTCCATATTTACTAATTTTACAATTTTTCAAGTTCATTGTTTCTCAGTGTTAATTTTTAAAATTAAAAAAAAAAAATTCATTAATATTTAGACATATCTTCTCGCTTATTTGTGAATTTTGTTCATTTTATTAATATTATTTTTCATATTTTTATCTCATTTAGTTAATTTTTCCCCTTCATTTCTGTTAATTTTTTTTGTCCCACTACTAATTTTGTTGAATTTGTTGGATTATTTAGTCACACTGTTTTGTTCCTTCTTGTTTGTTTTCTTGATTATTTTGTTCCATTATTTAGTTCATTTAGTTCTTGATGTCATTTCATGGTTGTTTTAATAATTTGATTTTTTTGGCCCATTTTATTGATTATTTTTGATCATTCTCTTGATCACATTGTTCACATTTGTAAATGCCTTCGTTCCCAGTATTAAATGAAAATTGACAAAATTAATTCAGTCTTTGCTCTTACACATCTGGCTGTTATTTACGTTCACTATCAGTAAATATGGAAATGGGATTGAAGTTTGTAATTAATTACTGAGTCTGGCATTTCAGGTGAAAAATTTTGTGAACGACTGAGCTAATGGGTGATTTCACGCAGCGAGAGCAGTAATAGATTTGTAGTGTTTGTGTCTTAAGTGTCTCCACCTCCATTGATTGCGTGGCCACACCCTCCCGTCAGCTTCACCGTGGTGACATCATGCCATCAGAGTCATTGGGGTCAGCTGCACTGTGCCAGTCAATATGTAAACAGTCGAGACAGTTTCTCATAGTGTGACATTTTTCATCGCTTGGCTGATGATTCATCTCAGAGATGTCATTTCACAAAGCGATTTCAGGGAACACTCCACTAATGCGACTTTAAATATTTCACTCCGTGTTCTTTGGACACTGTCTTTACATGTTCACTGTTTTGAAAAACTGAGGGGGGGGGGGGTAACTAACCGCTATTGAAATATACACTCAGCGGCCACTTTATTAGGTACATCCCCTGTTAGTATTGTCATAAGACGATACACTGTGGTAATGAAGAGATTGACATAGCCAGCAACAGTTCTCATGTACGTTGTGGTATTTAAACAATGCACATTTAGGATTTAAGGTCCCAAAATGGGCCACCACCAGCAGCCTGAAGTGTTGATACAAGGTTGGATGGATCCATGCTTTCTCGTTGCTTACACCGATCGTTTCACTCAAACACCCAGATGTCACAGCAGAAATCAAGACTGACTAGACGACACAAAGTTTTTCCAGCCTTCTATCAACTACTTTAACTGAGTCCGTGTGAATTGTAGCCTTCGCTGACACCGTGTGTGATCCTTCGCTGTTCTTCTCCCTCTGCTTCCAGGTTTGATATTTCACGCGTCCATTCATGCTCTCGTGCGTTCCCCAGTTGTGACGAGTGGTCGTTTGCGTTACTGTTGTCTTTCCATCAGCTCAAACCAGTCTGACTGTTCTCTGACCTCCGACATCATCTAGGCTTTCATTCAGAAAACTGTTGCTCCCTGGGTAATTTGCAGACTATTCCCTGTGAACCCTAGAGATGGTGTGAAATAGTCAGACCAGCCCATCTGGCGCCAACAACCTCGGCACGTTCAAAGTCATTAAATCACCTTACGTCCCCATTCTCATACTCTATTTGAATTTCAGCAGGTCGCCTCGACTGTATCCACATGGCTAAATGCACTGATTTGCTGCCGTGTGATTGGCTGAGATATTTTCATAAGCAAGTTGTGGTAACACGTGGACCTAATGAAGAGGGCAATGTTTATAAAAATTGGTCACATGCCTTGGGTTAGATTTTTCTTTGTTATTCATATTCATACTATGACTTACTATGACGATAACCTTTTTAGTGACCTTTTCAGGAGGTTGCTTTAAGTGTTTTTTTGTCTTCATAGTGTATTTGATGCCAGGAATACTGACTCACAAGTGACTGGACCAGACACCGATGACATTCAGTGATCTCATAGATGATCCCTTTCACAAACTGTGACACTGCCAGGACTGTTTTGCTGAACCTCTGTTAATTTAGTCATGTTGAATGGTGAATATTTATGCAATCATTTATTTCCTCTTGTATATTTTGAATTCATTGATAGTATTTTGTGGAAATCTCTTTTCACTTGGACATCGACAAGTTGCCCTTTGTAAATTCTTGTCAAAAAGGCCAAATCTTATCAACAGTTATTTAGTTTATAATATAGTAAAAGGTGAAAACAAGAGCTTATTGTAGTAGTGATTTATTGTGACAAATATCTTCAAATGTTCTCTATAATGGCACAAACTCAGTGTTTAAATTGAATGAACAATGTTTTTTTAATCTTATTGTACCTTTTTGTGCCTTTCATGTTGTTTGCACGTTCAAGTGCTTTCACTGTTGTCCGTTTTCATTTTTTTTGTCTTTCCACACTTTTTTTTTTTTACATTTTTGTGTCTCCTATGAAATTTAGGTGTAATTTTCAGCTTTTTGAGTTTGAGTTTATAGTTGTCTTTCAGAATAATAATAATAATCATGGATTGGATTTCCATTGTGCTTTTTGTGGCACCCAAGTCACCCCAAAGTGCCGACAGTGAATCCATTATTCATTCACGCCACAATCACACATTGGTGGTGGTAAGAATCATCGGTAGCCACACCTGCCCTGGAGCAAACGGGCAGAAATGTGGCTGCCAGTGTGCACCAACGGACCACCACCACACGTTCACATTCATACAAGGCAAGCTTGCCCAAGGACACGACGACCATGACTGGATGAAGCGGGGTTTGAACCTCCAACCCTCTGGTTTTTCTACTCCCGAGCCACGCATTGTTGCCTCCTCCTTTTTCGTCTGTATAAATGGCAGACACAAAATCAGAGAGAATATGCTCTCCATTTTTTATGTCTTCTATGTTGTCTCTTTTAGGTCGTTTTGCATCCGTTATATTTTCACCTTTTCTTTTTTTTTTTACATTGTTTTACGTTGTTTTCATGTTTTTGTGTGTCTTCCATGTGATTTTAGTCGTGCTGTATGTTTTACTAATAATATAAAACCACAAAATAAATGTCTGATTTCTTCAGCTTTCCATTAGGACCAGCCTGTTACACCTAGATAAAATAAAGAGTTGACATTTATCATCAACTTTATCGACACTGACTTTAATGAAAACTTTCATGACAAGAACATTTTTGGCTGTAATTTTTGCCCGGCTCTCCTGAAGAATCTGCAAAGCAGCTAATTTCTTTGGACTCTGAACCATAAATAAGCAAAGACACTCCTGATCGTATGATGTGACCCGTGAAAAACAAGTTGTTACATAAACAGACAGTGCTGCTGCTCTGTGACGCTGCCTCTGTATTCTCTGTATCATAAGGGTGACAAGGCTAATATATATGGAGGTGAAATTACAGCAAATATTATTTGTGATAAATCAACAGTATATTCCCAGTGGCTAAAAGATAAGAAGATGTTTGCTGTAAATCAGGCAGGGGTGTTGAAAATAGGAAGTCGTTCTGTTTGTGTTGAAAATAAGCCTCACAGTGCTTTTTTTTTTTATGTGCCTGCTGTCATTTGCGCTTTTGCAATATCTTCATCAGTCTTTCTCTGTTCACAATGCCTCGCTTTAGATTTTTCCTCATATATACTAGCGTATAAACTGCTGTTTTGCCACAGAAAATGGCACAAAATATTTACTTAGTCCGTTAACTCATGAACTGTTTGTGAGGAAGCTTTGTAATGTGAAAATGAGAATCAATTTTATTGAAATTGTACAAAAAAAACCAAATCAGTTTAACAAACTAAAATAAAAATGGACATGCTCCACCATTGATCAAATAATTATTTTAGTATTTTGCTAATCAATTAGTTGACTGTGACTCCAGCCTTTTAAATTAGAATATTTTCTGGGTTTGTTAATTCATTAGAGGAGTAGATCCCCTATTTTAGCTCTGGATGCAAAACAACAGTTCGACATCTCTTTTGGAGAAAAGGTTACGTACATACCCTTAATCCTCGTGAGGGTCG
>JAQQAE010007366.1:0-15921 GCA_029823295.1 Pseudamia nigra
TGCTGCAAATTCTCACCCGTGCAAAGGATATTTGTGTCGTCTGCAAACAAAATAAGTTTCAGAATTTTTGATACTTGACATATATCATTTATATACAAGATAAAGAGTTTGGGTCCCAAGACTGACCCCTGGGGCACACCACAAGTGATGTCCATAAGGGGTGATTTGTGCTCACCAATTTGTACAAATTGTTGTCTGTTACTATGTTGTTTTGAATTCATCAGATCTATATTGAAATCCCCACAGATGAACATTCAAATGATTTCAATTGATGGATCAAAATGAAATTGCTGATCCAAACACCTACTGATTTATACGTGAATATAATAGAAATTGTCAGGGGTGCACAAACTTTTGCATACAACTGTAAGTGTAAATGGTGGCACAATTCAGTCAGAAACAGAAAATTAAAGTCAGATCCCATGGGTCAAAAGCAGAAGGGGCGGGACCTGAGCTGTATGGACCGTCATGTCAATCAGTGACCATATTTTGACAAGAGGGTGGAGCTTAGGGAGCGTGGGGGGGGGGGACACACTTACTAAGCTAATGCTACTGCTACATTACTGTAACTAGAGACCACACTGCTAGGAATGTTTTAAAAAACAAGAAATTTCAACTACTTGCTTGGATCTGAGCAGTTGGTATATTAGTAAAAATATTTTTCATTTAATAAACAGAAGTTCAGCGTTGCAGGGGAGCTAGCTGCTTGACATTTAACGGTCTCCTCGTGTGTCATAAACAATAAAACCAGAATGACTCCTGGAAAAATATAGTACTTGTAGAAAAACAAAAACAATTATATCATAATTTTCAACCAGCCTCGTTAGAGTTTACTGTGGTGTTGAAGTGGTGCTTTTAGCTATTCTGTCTTTTCCATTAGGTCACTTCACAACAGCAACAGAATTCTACACTTTTCCAGTAAATTGCTCATAAACTACATGACTCCTCTGTTGGCAGAGCAAAATAAAAACGAACTAGGCAGAAGTAAAGTAGGCTAACATTACACAAGCAGTTTTTAATTTTGAGGAAGCCAGGGGGTACACCATTCTCTGCATTCATTAGTCTCTTCAGTATTTTTAGATTTTTAATATTGATGCTCAAAACATTAAGCAATTCTTTACCAGTTAATCCAACTACCGTTTTTTCCGGGTGACATGTCACTCTGGAATGTTAGTCGCACGAGGTTTTGTTGGTCACCAATCATGTTTCAATTATAATCTCATTATACAATCAACTAAGCAAAACTTAAAGAAAAATATCATGGCATGATCATGACCCAAGCATTTTTAAAAATGTCAGCCTTATTTCGATGCTGGGAAAGAACCCATCGCATTCACACATACATAATTAAATGACAACCCATCAAACAGACAGAAATGCTTTACCATCCCAGCTAAAAAAGAGTCCTTTACCACAGAACAGTACGCTTTCTTCTTTCCTTTAGGCTGCAGGACTAAAGAAGTGTTTGCCTAAGGTTACATGAGGTTACGCCTTGGCTGGACTGAAGTGCATCAGCAGGGACACCATGCACTGAAAAGCTGATGCTTTTCAACTTCTTGTCCAGGTAACTCGTGCAGTGAGGGTAGAGTAGCTCCCCACGACGCCCTGTGGCAGCAAATGGACTGAATCAGTCTCTCAACTTCGCACGTCGGCAGCTACAGGAGACACGGGGTGTGTCTGCTAAACGGTGGGTGACCGTCCATAATGATGCCGCCTTCGTATCGCTCTGCGTGCGGCTCACGGACCCCGGCTGCTACTGCCTGTCTCAGCAATTCTTTTCTGTCTGTGGGGGGGCGGCACAACTCGCAGGGTAACTGTGAGCCGGCTACGAAGAGCTAAGGTCCAGGTCGACAGAGAAGCACTGAGTGAGGAGAAGATTTTCATGTGGATATCACAACTTTGGACTCATCAGATTAATTAGATGTTTTTTTTTTTTTTTTTTTGCTTAAGTCCTGACAGCACATCTATTTTTACCACGCCTGCAGTGGTTTGTCTTTGCTCACAAATAAACTCGTAAAACGTGAGCTAATGGCTACAGTGGGTACAGTTAAGACACAGGTTATTCATTGAAAGAAAACTAATGACTTTAAATGACTAAACCCAGCCTCGAAGTGAATTTAGCCATTTTACGCTTATTAACCCTTTGTTACCAAATGCGTGCCACCCACACAGCGAGGCAGGAAGCTCGCCGCTAGCGGGCTACCACCTCCAGCGTCAAGTACCGGGCCGCCCGGCCGCCAGCGACCCGCTCCAGGGACAGTGGTGGAGTCCGACTGGGGTGGGACACACGGCAAATGGCATATGCAAGCGTCCCAAGGCAAGTCCAGGTAGGACAGAATCTTTGCGCGGTGCAGAGGGGCAAAATGGATGGATACAGACCATGATAGCCTGGCTTGAGCGGGAGGTTTCTGTCCTCCCTGAGCTCGCCCCAGGCGCCTGACGCCAGAAGCGTGAGCCCGCCAGCCGCACCACCCCCGCCCCGCCGAACATTCGACGCGCAGGTGTGTCGGCGCCAACACGCTCAGTGGAAAAGGGCTAAGTTGTGGACAAACTAAGTTTTCTCATTTAGACCGAGCCCGTCATGTGCTGCTCTGAGTGAAGTCGACGACTCGTGCCTCACTCTTGTGTTGTGATGCAGGTGGATAAAATAGAGAGTTTCGGCACCAACAGTGAAAATAACCACATTGGCTGCCTGATCGGATGTAGAATTCCCCTTTTATGTGAGCATTTCCAGCACAAAAAACAATGCCGTACAGCTGTGAATGCAACATTAATACTGAATCACTAGCAGTGCTGTTATTGTGTCTGTTAGCATCTATAAATGATTTTTTTTTTTTTTTACTATGGTATTACTGACTACATGTACAGCAGATTATTATGATCATTCCCATTTCCAGCTACATGATAAGACCGCTGGTTATGTTGTATGCTTTTGAAGAGATATTATTCATGATTCTTTGCTAAAATGCAAGCGTGGATGTCACTTTTATTTTAAAGACCATCACATATTACTGTAGATATAGACTGATGACTTTATACGGGGGCTTTAAAAGAAAGAAAAAGGTCTCAGATACAAGTTGTTGAAATGATTTTTCTCTACAGGGTGGCTGGCTGCAATGCCACGCTTCGATGTGTGTCAAACGGCTCCAGAAGTTCATTCAGATGTGTCATGATAGTTTCCTTCATTCTGTATCAAATTTGTCACATTATCCGAAAATGTAGTGGGCCCTCCCCTGCACAGACACATTTAATGTGTTAACTGGTCAAACACATCAGCAAAGTAAGCAACGTATGCGAGTCACGCACTGTTCAGATCATAGTTCATAAAAACGGGACAGTACCGTTCCCCTCGAAAGCCACCGCACCTCGGCATGGTCTACATGTCTCACATAAATGAGTAGAACTACTTTGTTTGTTACGTCTGTACTTGCCTTAATGCGAGCTCTGGTCTGGTGTTTCACATCTTCCGACATGTCTTCAATTCACCTCCTTATTGTGTCATTTGACAGAGGTTTAGTTTTTAGCTTATCCGGTGTGGACTCATTCAAACCTCTGCGACCACGTCCGGAGCTGCAGGTGTGGGGCTTCTTTCACTTCACAATCCGATGTGGAGTGAACACAAAGAAATACAACACTTTTGTGACGTCCTCAGGTCCTGAAGTCGCCTTCTGACGGCTTTACGCATTCACGTGCCAATACCTCGCTACGCAAAGCACACTCAGGTTTTTATCCTCCTTTGTCCTCAATAAAACAAAATCCATAACTCATATGGTGTGCATTGTACATGCATATCGACCTGCTCGATTAGCATATGTAAACAAATGTGTTGGTTTTCTTCTATGTCACCTACTGTTAAGGAGTGTGAATCGATGGCACAGTCCAACCCGAGGCCCACGACCCACTGAAAATGGGTCCGTGACCCACCTTTGGGTCGCGTCCCACCAGTTAAGAATCACTGATCTAGATATATACTTGAGGTCAAAATTATTAGCCTTCCTATAAACATTTTGTTTTTACAGCTTCTATTTTCAGTTGCTGTTTATGTGCTACATTTTTAAGATTCATTTAGAACAGTAAGCATTTAATTTGAAAACAAAAACAGAATTATTATTATACCAAGTAACCAATGTTTTCCAAGTATCCAGAACTGAAATGAGAAGTACAGTACACGATCTAATTTTAAAAGAATCAGATTTTCATAGGGGGCTAATAATTTTGACCTCAACTCTATGGACAGAAAAAAAAGAGTAGCACTGTAGCAGTGGTGGCCTTCTCTGGGCTAGAGATGTGAGCCTGTGACGGGACGGTTCCCAGGGCAGGGGTCGGGGAAGGTCAAGGTCAACACCTGCCCCCCGCCCTCATCATCAGCACCACTGTGGGCCCCTTTGCAAGGCTCTGAACCCCCCATTGCTCCCTGGGTACTGCCCACCACTCGCTAAGGATGGGAAAAATTTTCATCTATATACTGCATGTGTACAGTAAAGGTGACAAATAAAGGTAACGTAGCTTAGCTTAGCTCGCATAGCATGTATAAAGCTTTGTTTCTGTGCTTTAACCCCTATTTTTTCTGATATTTATTCATCATGCAAATTAGACTAAGCAAACCCCGTCAGAACTACCACCGTAACAGTCAGCTGACCAGCCCTGCCAGCCAATCACACGCCAGCAAACCACACCTGGCCTATAAAAAGGCAGCTGTAACATTAGTCAAGGTGCCCGTGTTTTTTTTTTTTAATTGAGCAGGTTGCCACTGTGTCTCGTTTAGGCAAAACGTACGTATGTAGATCACATGACCGTTGTCATTATAGAAATGTTTTTGTAAATTTTGTAACCTGTCAGGTTGCGACGACACACACTACATGTTCTTTTTTTAAAAACGTAGTAGTTTGTGTTAGTCTCACTAGTTTGCATGTGGTTAGTTACACTAGGTGTTTTGTTATTTTCCTTTCATTTTGAGCCCAGGTAACACTCAAAATTAAGTTACGAGTCTCCTTTTGATATATGACTTTTTTGAATTGAGCAGCATCCGTTGGCCTTTTGTTTCCCAGTATTTGCACACGTCTGAAAATGGACTGATTTAATTTGTATGAATTCACTGATCAACTCACCCAACTTTTGCTTTAAACGTGTTTGGATCTGTTTTTTACGGTCTTCTTTTCCTAACAAGCTGGGCTTGTTGCAAACATTCAGTAAGACTGTTCAGAAATGGATCAACTTTAGTTTTTTAATATATTCAGTGTGTTCTACGTTTATGAAGTTTCCCCTGTATCTGAGGCGCTATCACCTAATTTAATTCTCTGACAAAATAACAAAGGAACATGAGCTGACATTCGTCGCCATAATCTGCTCATACACCAAACAGCTGAAGCAGCAAAAATCCATGTTTTAAATTCAACAATGGAACATATCGGTGCATAAAGTTAGCCAGCTGAAGTTTAGAGCTTCATTCTCGCTTCAGGAAAGAGCTGCTTTAATTTCATGCGTCATCTGCATTGTCTTAAACCTTGTACCTGACATGCATTTCTCTCCTGAAACAGCTGGTCCTTTTCATTCCTGCTGAAAAGCAGCATCCTTAATGTGAATAAAACCGTACTGTAGCGTCGGAACATAAGCTTCCAAGCTGCATTTGTCAATTATGTATGTGGAGCCAACAGAAAGTGTGGGAGTCGCCTTGTTGTTCTACCAGGGAGTCGACAGCGTTCAAAGCCTCTCGTTAGTTCCTCTTTTCAACAGAAAACTCTGAAAGCCGCGACGCCTGCTCGCTCCGTGGATACTTTCGCTCCCAGGACGACTCAGACACTTACATCTTGGAAAATGGACGCTCGCCGCGAATAATCCCTCATGAGGACAAACGAGTCGCTTTAATTTTAAAGTATTCAATCCAAATAAATAAGTTTAAACATTTACTTTGTCGTTTTTCAGGTCTGTTGGAACAGTTGGAAAGTGTTTTTATTACTCTTTAGGCATGAAAAAAAAAAAATCAATTAAATTTTTCCAATTTAGTGGACACATGATCAATCACAATTTCCTCAAATCACAAAATGAATACTTGGATACGGTATTGATTTATTTATTTTTTTTACACGCATGGGTTTCCTAGAATAGACATAGAACATCTTGTTTTAGAGATTTTTTTTTTTTTGCACATACAAAAGCTGACGAGTGAGTGGCAGCGTATGACATGACACGCGCTGTCCGTCAAAGGGTCAAAGGACACATACTGCAGGAAAAAGAAGGGGTGACGTTGGTTACGGTTATAAAACAGGTCTGAAGGCTCTGAAAAACAATGTTAAAGTCTCAGAGGTTTTATTCTCAAGAGGAAAAACACGCAGCTCTTTTTTCAGATAAATGGCCCTGAAAAAAGCTGTTTGGATTTTTGTGATGTCACAAGTGGACAATTCCTGTCGTCAGTGTTTCACCCAAAATCATCCGGACATCCCATCTTCTTATGCTCTGCTTGCTTTATTTTCTTTTTATTTTCTTTCTTTTTATATATTATATTTTCTTCTTGTTTTATTTCCTCTTTTTTCGCCACTGATACATTGTTTTCATCTGGTGCCTTTTAAGTAATTTTCCTCGTATGTTTTTTAGATATTGTTTTAAATTCTTTTTTTAGCCTGTGGTTTTTTTTTTTACACATTTTACTCATCCTGTGTAATTATCATACCGTGGTCTTGTTATGACTCATTACACCTTATTACAGCTTTGATACGTCTCTGACCTCATTTAAAAGTGAGGCGTCTCCTTTAATATTTCACGTAACTTTGTTAACACCAATGCTTACAAACTCATTCAAACACTTGTTTTTCATTTACCAAAGAAGATTATTCACATATCATAATACTGTTGTGTACTTTATTCTGACGATTAATTAAAAAATGGCTCCACAATTTGTTTGGGAACCACAGCACGAGCATTAAAACATCCTGCTAATAATAATCACCTTATTAATTCATGCAATGTTTGCTTTTGCTTCTCTTAGTATTCCATTTCGGCTTATCCTTGGAGTGTAGTATTGCCTCATTTTCAATTTACGTTAAAACAGGTGAACTCTTTTGAAAAGTCACCACAATCCCCAGCGTTATCAATAAAGAAATAGTCCCAAAAATCAGCAAATTTGCATAATTGTGTTTTCAATGTAAAATGCACAGTAATAAGTGTTTTTGCTGGCGCCTGCACGCCCCAACCATGTAATTTGCCGTTTCGTGAGTAGTATATTAGAGGTTTGTAAATTGTCTATCAGGGTATAAACTTGCAAATGGGTTTGCACGACATGGAACAATGCGACAAACCAATGAAGCATGATGATAATTCAAAAGAGAGTCAGCAAGAAAAGGGAGTGGAAAGATTAAAAGGGAGGATGGAGGGGGTGGTGGAAGAGCCGAAAGAAACCAAAATAAGTGGCTTGTGGAGAGTTTAATGCAGCCCGGCCATAAACAAAATTACAGATCAGCTTGGCTTCGTTTCACGTTTGTACAACCGCGAAAAAGCTGATTTCCTGTTTATCTGGATGGGAGTAATTCGAATCCGTCCGACTTCCACGAGGAGTCTCTCTCCCTCGCTCGACATGTATGCGGTCGTATGACTCGCAAGCGTGTCACGGCGGGTCAGGGGTCACGCTGCAGGCGAGCTGAGCATGTGACGTCTGGGCGGACGCCGGGGTTTGTTCGGGTTTTAAACGCCGACATGCCGGGCCTTATCGGACAGGAAAACCTTCAGGGCATTTTCACATAGTCCCTTTGCTGGGAGTTGAGATGGAGAGGAGAGATGGGGAAACTTGTCAAAGTCAAAGTGAAAGGAAATATTCTGTACAGGAGATATCGGCAAAGACACAAAACACGAGTGCAGTGCTAGAGCGCGGCCAGGAAACGCTAATCCGGAGCAGACGTGGATCGGTTGAGGAGGCGACGGTGTCTACAGGCCCTTCCATACATTTCAAGACTTTTAAAGAAGACATTTGAACACACCTTCCCTATCAGTGTTTCATGTATTTTTATTATTTTTAGCATTGTACATTAATACTGAAGACATCCAAACTAATATAGAATTAACTAGGATGCACTGGAGATGCAGCCCCCGACACATTATACATGTTAATTTATAAAGCTGACTCGTGCAAACGTTTAAAAAAATATATCAGCAATGAGTAAATTAAGGGGTAGAAAATGGATGGATGAGTAAATCAGCTGTGAAGGTCAGTAACTATTTACCTTCAACAGGAGAACATATAGTTTAATAGAATGAAAAAAAAGTATAATTATGGTCAATGGACATTGAATTCAGCCGATTTTCTTCTAAAATTATACTTATTTATAAAATTGTATTATATTACGGATATTAAAGATCTTAATATTGAATGCGATGGTTTGTTTGGAAGATGAAAAACTGAAAGATGTTTTGAACAAATTAATTTTACTAATACACTTGAGCTTGTGTGTTTTACTGTATTTATGTTCTCAAATAAAAGGAAGTTAAAGAATCATGACAGATTAAATACAGCTAAATGTTTTACAACTTTTTTTCTGCTGCTTGGATGTGGATATAATTGTTATGATCTCAACACTCCCTGTCTTCCAGTAGTGAAAATGTTCACAACGTATTTTTCAGACTATAAGGCGCACCCTCAAAAATTATCCATTTATGATTTTTTTTCCCATACGTAAGGCGCGAAAGTTAGATAAGTCAAACTCTATTCAACTCATTCAATCAATCAATCTTTATTTGTATAGCGCCAATCATAATCGCCGATTATCTCTAGGCGCTTCACAATTCAAGGCCGAAATCTCATCAATCATTCACAATATCGTAACTCTCCATCGGGTTCTTCCTTTCCGGTGTCTTTGTTTGGCAGTTTGGCGGTTTCGGCGCTGGGCGGTCCGGATTCCTCTTGTCATCGTCTGGCTCGGTCGTGTTGCGTGACTCGATCGGGTTCTTTCTTTTTAGTGTATTTGTTTGGCTGTTTCGCATGTTCAGCATCCATCGCGCGGTACCTGGGAGTGGATGTCAGCTCCGTGTTGTCTGTATCACTCCACGAGTGATGCGGTCCGTGAGTGATATAGCACAGTAGGTATCACTCCGTGAGGCTCCTGATTACCGTAATGCTCGTACAAGTGGAGCAGAAAAAGTCATACTAAAACATTTTGACAGATTTTTGAGCACTGTGTATCACATACGGTAAAATCGGTTCGAGGTCAGTAAGCGCAAACCAGAATAAATCCATACATAAGGTGCTCTGTCGATTTTTGAGAGAAATAAAGTATTTTACATGTACGTTCGCCTTATAGTCTGGAAAATACAGTAGTTTGTGAGTCACATGACTGGATCCCTGTCTTTCCAAAATCCAAATGGGACTTAAATCATTTTAGTTTCACTTTCAGTTGCTAGTGAAAAGTCCCATTTGGCCGTGGCAGAAGCTACTGCATATTTTTGAAATTTAAAGATAAGAAGAATAAATGCAGTTCCTATACCAAGTTCAATACCCCCTTCCCGTATTTGCATTCAATTATAAGCCATAAAGTAAATTTCAAACTTGGTAAATTAGTGACCTATTTTTGACCCCTACCAATCTTAGACTCCATTGTAACATGTGTTAAAATTTCTTGCTCCAAGCTCCAATAATACAGTCACTATAGATGAAAATGTATTTTAACCTTTCTTGACCTAGTGACTTTCATCTTTGACCTTTTGACCTCAGTGAAATAGCCAGGTGTGGGGCACCCAAGGTCAACCCATGTACCAAATTTGTTGAGCCTAGCTCCATTTATTCTTGGCTTAGAGCACAGACAGGTGAACAGGTAAACGGAGGTGACCACCCTGCCCATGCACGAGTAATCATAAAATAAAAAGTGTTAAACATGTCTCATATTTCAGATTGTCCTAAACAGCCACATTTAGCTTTCTACACTCATGACATTCACAAGTTAATAATATCACAATAAGAGTTAATTGCTTGGCTCGTGCTTCAGACCATCGGTTGATTTGTGCGGATGAAGGGCGATTAATCCTATTAGTGCTACTACAACTACTGTACAAATCCGTATTATGGCAAAAAACACTTCGGTAAAGAAACAACAAACAGAAAGTTATTATAAGAAACGAAGGTCAGTCTGTTCGAAAAAAAAAAAAAAACTTTGAATGTGTACACGCCCCAAAGCCATCAAATGCTACGATGAAAGTGACTCTCACAAGGATCATCTCCGGAAAGGACGACCAAGAGCTACCTCTGCTGCAGAGGACAAGTTTCCATATTTTCTGTAATATAAGTCGCTCCTGAGTTTAAGTCGCACAAGCCAAAGAATGCATAATGAAGAAGAAAAAAGCGTATATAAGTCGCACCGGACTATAAGTCGCATTTTTTGGGGGAAATTTATTTTACAAAATCCGACACCAAGAACAGACATTTCATGTTGAAAGGCAAGTTATAGTAATAATAGAATAGAGAACAACAGGATGAATAGGTGTCTCACATGTTAACGTAATATATTAACAGTTATTCACATAACTATAGCATAAAAAACATAATCTAACAAGTTCACCAAACTCACAATCGCACTCCTAATCGCTAAATCCTTTAAATTCTTCATCCCCGGTGTCGCTTTTGAACAACTGCGCCAACTCCGGAGGTCGACGACGCGCTGCTTCCTCCTCTGCGTGGCCGTCGTCAGACTCAGCATCAGTTCCGTTCCCGATTATTCCGGCCTTTCTGATCCCGACGGGATGGTTTGGTTTGTCACTCACGTCCACGCCTCGTCGATCCGTCCCATGACTTGCTGGAAAGTTGCTGTGCTCTCAGTGTGAAAATAACCAACGTGTAAAATGTTTTAATATGTAAGTCGCACCGGAGTGTGTGTCGCAGATGATGAAAAAAGTGAGACTTATAGTCTGGAAAATCCGGTTATTAGAACATTTTTAGTGCTCACAGTGCGCTCGACGTTGCTTCCCCCCCTCCCCGTACCCCTGAAATGTACACTTATGTACGTGCCAGAGTTGGGTGGAACCTATAATTACATACAAATATAGTTGTACTGTATATGAAACAATATGTTAAGTCCATAGAAGTAAAAAAAAAACACCTTAGTTGGTTTAAACATTATTACCTCCAGCAGCGTTGAAACGTAATGTTTCCGCTCCAGTGGTTTCCTCTAGGGGGAGCTCTCCACACTGGGAGGTCTTGTTTGTCCAGTGGGTGAATAAAATTAAAGCTCAAAAGACCTGAAACACAGTGAATCGCACTGAAACGTTTTGCTAGAACAAAATATCCAACAAAACTATGTGTAAAACACTGAATAATTCTGAAAAATGGTAAAAGCTCATTTGTTAACAGCACCACTGCAGTGTTCTGCTGGGACGTTGTTGCTATTTTGTTTGCACTTGGCCTTTATCAGTAGACTTCTACAACTTGCTTCAAAATGTGAAGACTTTCAAGCAGTAAACACTAAACAAGGTGGCAGCGAGGTGGGTAAAATGCAACATAAGATTTCATCACTTTTTCCTTGATAAAAATGTCATGTAATGATAGCACGTGGATACTGTCACGTTTCACATGACACTACATTGGAACCTCGGACAACGACTGCTTCTGACAACAAAAAATTCAGATACCGACGAAAAAAACTGCAAAAAATTTGAACCTGATAACGACGAATTATCCGGACCACAACCCCCAGGTCACGTCTGCGTCACTTCCGGGTGATGACAAGATGACCCAGAAGTCAGAGCGCTAGCCACTAACGCTAGCTGCTAACGCTAGCCGCTAGTGCTAGGGAAGCTAACATTGCACATATCTTAATCAAACTTTGCGGCTTGATAGAATCTATTATGGTTGTTACAGGGAGGGCTGTCTAGCTTAGCTAATCCTTCACCAGACCCTTACATGTATGTACAGAACCTGAGTTGTGTTCTACACTAGCCCTGGGTGACGTGTTTGTCCCTATCCTATTGGAGGATGAGGTGTGTGTCTGCCAAACTCACCCCCACACGTCTGCTTCTAGCTGCAGCGAATCACACCCACGGTGTCCATCTGACCGGCAGTCCACGTACTTTGTTCTGATAGGACGGCCAACCTGGTCTTGGGTTGCATGTTTGTCATTCAGAGTTTTTTAAGATAAATCTATACAATAGTGTTAGCGTTCTCTTTAAAAGTTTGATTCTCAGTCCGCAGGTCAAAATGGTTCAGTTCTTTCAGCTCTGTTTCCTCTCTGAGCTGTTCTGTCAAAGCTCTTCATTCCAACCATCCTGAATCGCCGACACTCACTTAGACGAGTCTCTAGATTCTCCACCTGTTCTGTTGCCGTCTCTTCTCATTACTCTCCACCTGGTCCGTCACCTCAGCTGCATTATCACCTCTTCTTCCAGCAGATGTGTCCTATGCAGGCTAATTGAAGAGAGTTCACAAACCATGCCCGCATCCTCTGAATATGTGTCAATCAGTGAAACCCTAGCTGAAAACCACGCCTACAGAAACTTGATCGTAACAATGGTGTTATCCTATGTTTACTGGCTGCATTTTCTCAGTGTTATTTGTGACATTGTAAGGACAAATGCTGAATTTGGCCCTATCTCGCAATGGTGAAGAATCCTTTAAAAATCTTCTGGATTCAGGCAACGATCCAGATCACTCTCAGAATCTAAGTGATTGGTCTTTATGCCATTTCTGATCTATCCTGAAAATTTCATCCAAATCTGTTCATAAGTTTGAGTTATGTTGTGAACAAACAGATAGCTAAACTAACGGCAACAAAAACACAACCTCCTTGGCGGAGGTAATAAATTAACCTTTGAGTCAACATCAGCACAACAGTTTTCAGGCAATGGACACAGGTGAGCAAGAAGTAACACTGTCATAGGATCAGGGACCTTACTGGTATTGACTAAAAGTGTCAGTGAGTTTAATTGGACACTAGACACATAATTTTAATGGCTTTCTCCAATACTAATAGAGCTGTGTGAAATATCAGGTTTACATGTTCTGCTGTTTTTGTATGACTCTGGAGCTGGACATGAATTTTACATCATGGCATCACACTGAACAACCTTAGGCAAAACCAATCAGCTCCCAGAAGCAGCTTTTCTCATGATACATATTCTGCAATTTGGTTAATTACTTTGCTGACATTGTCCGTGACTACTGAAATATCCTCATGACGGAGACAGGGCTAGGATCAATAGCTCTGCAGCTTCATGCCAGCTCTGGCACCAGTTAATTCTCTAAATGAGCATCAGAATTACTAATTCTGATGCTCATTAAGTGAAGCATCCTTAGAATTAACCCTTATATCCCCTGAGGGTCATTCACACAAACATTAAATACTCTGCACACTGTGACTGAGCTTGTTAAAGGTCCCACATCCTGAAAATAAAATTTATATTTGTGCAGTTTATCCATCTATTTGACCTCTGTAAGGGTGCTAACAAAGTGATGATTTGATTTTTACTCGGTTTTCCAAGTGAGCTTTTGTAATTCTGTCAGACATACACTGGCTTCACTGTCAGGTGCCATAAAACATGACTGTGATTGGCTTGTTTATAACTTAAATTGTAAGCGTTACAATTTGGAATTCTAAGATACGAGTTTATTTATCCCATACTGGGGAAATTTCTTTGTAACAGCAGCATACAGCATTTAGACAGAGAATAAATAATAATACCACATCTACACACACACGCGCACACACACAGAAATAAAAAGAAAAAATAAGGGGCATCAGAGAAGAACTACTGCGCTCAAGGTAGATTGTTTACAAATTGCACAGATTTATTTTCAGATGGGATTATTTACACAATGCAATGATTAAAGTGCAGAGAAAAAAGCTTATATTTATGATTGCACAGCTCAACTGAGCAAGGTTCGTACTGTCCTATGAATATTGTCCTTTTAGTTGGTTATAAATGTCTGAATGATCTTGTGCCTTATTTATCTGACCCACTTTTAAATTATGAGTCCTGGTTTGCAAAAAATCCTCTAAGCATGGGCTGCAGCCTTCACAGTCCATGTCGGCTGGAGCCCTTGAATTGAGATGCAGCAGGTGTTTCTTCACGTGGTCCCTCAGTGCCAAGCCATGTGGAATATTTTTCTCCATTACTGACAGAGACTGTGCACAAGGAGTGCGGACATGTGCTGTATCTCTGTGTGTATGGGTGTTGGGGGGGAGGGAGGGGGTTAAAATATGTAAATACATGCATATGTGTGTGTGTTCCTAATGTTTAATATGTACAGCACTTTGTGCTACTTCTATGTATGAAAAGTGCTCTGCAAATAAAATTGGATTTGAAGTATTATAAAAACAAGAACGTAGACTAGCACTCAAATCTGTAGCTGATCCCCCAGTGGCCATTTAGAGGTACTACCCTCCAACCCAGAAAACATTTTCCCCATAGACTACAATGGTAAAAAAGATGTCTGCAACATTGTCGACAGGACATTTTGCTGCAGAACAGGTTGGAAATGATTCTTTATACTGTATGATCATTTTTTGGAGCATGATGTGGAGTAAGATTGAAATGTAAAATGTCAAATCATTTGGAACAAAACAGAAGCAGCTGCATTTTAGCTTGGTGATGTCACAAGCTACATTTTTTCCTTTTTTCCCCACAGACCATTTTGTAATGTTTGCTCTCAACAACTGAGACACACAGAGAAGATTCATATTTATATTTGCTTTTATTTTGAGACTTTGCAGAAACCTGAAAACCCAATAAAGATGCATTTTTACAGTGTGAGACCTGTTAAAGTCAGAAAACTGGGTGGGTTTCTTTGGAGCTGCTGTGACTCTTTGTTACACACCGAGGTGACATTTAAAACAGAAGATCCGCTTATTCTAACGTAAAGCTCAATGTTGGCTGAGACAAAAACTGGGACATACAAAGCTACATAGATGTCACCCCGTCGACGTATTGCTGCAGTCAGATGAAGACCTTTCAAAATGATGGATGCTCTCAAACAGAGGAGTGAGATAAAAACAGAGCCTGATAATTGGCACACTACAAATACAGCTATGATTAGCACTGTCAGGTTTGTTTCTTTGGCGACTAATTGTCACACTTGTTCACCTGACATGGAGATGATAAATTAAGATGGCTGCCATGATTGGAGGCGAGACATGTGTTTTTTTATGTCGAGCCGGTGTAATTCCTTTAGATATCCCTTTTGGTCTAAACAGGGATTTCTCTTATTCAGCAGGGAGCGTGTCCTTCACCAGGCAGCGAGTCTCTAATGATCTCTCAGTGGAGCCAGCAGTCACACTTCCCATTATAAAATAGCAGAGACAACTCACTAGTACGCCGCCTCAACACTTCTTGAAATTGTTATCTGTAAACCTTCAATACAGCAGGATTAAACCATATACAGTAGGAATTAATGACCATGTCGAAATTCACTCTTACAGTGTATGGAGTTCTCGTGAATAGCTGTTTTTGGTTTTGACTAATATTGCTAAAATCAACAAAGTGTGTGAGGATCAGTACATGTTCCTACAAAGACTGAAATCATGGCATTTGAAGTGTAAGTTAACAGTAGCAGTCACTTGTCCCTTAAGCATGGGCAACTATTAAAATACATAAATTGAGGCATTACTGTATGTGATTTCCCACAAGGCTTTTATATTCACCTTCCTAATGAAGAGCATATTGTTCTAAAATGCATAAGGAATTCTTTCTATACAGTGAACAGGCAAAAACTGTATACACTGAGAACCCATTCATACCTGGTATTAAAATCTGGATGGTAAAACATGTTACCCTGTCACCACATTTGGACGCACTCTGGACCACATTTTGTCTGGACCTTATGGAGGTGTAAACGCAATCCATACAAGATAACATCTGTCCCATCATTCGCCACCACTTTAACTACAGTGGGGACAATAATTATTGGGAAATGTAAAAATGTGCAAGTTCACCCATTTAAAAAGATAAGAGAGGTTT
>JAQQAE010007367.1:0-15921 GCA_029823295.1 Pseudamia nigra
GAGAGGGTCGTTCCCTGTTCACAAAAATGGCTTCTTTCACTCCACGTTCAAACCAACGATCTTCCCTGGCCAAAATCTGGACATTCTTGTCATCAAACAAGTGTTTTTTGTCCTTGAGATGCAGGTAGACTGCAGAATCCTGTCCTGAGCCACATCCTCAGTCTATCTGCATGATGAACAAAATAAGTTCAGTTATATATATCTCCATTATCAATTAACAATGGAGATTTTTGGATCCCAAGAAGATGCCATATTTTTGTTCTGTGTCCTGGGGTCATGAATACACTTATGAATACTGTCAAAAGTAGAACAAATAGACAACCTGGCATATTATTTTTCATTTATACTTATGTCTGATGTTGAACAGTGCTGTATTAGTGTCTATTGTGTATCAGATAATAATAAACGAGTCTCGTTGATGAAAGGTTTTGCATTTCCTTCTTGAGTGGCTTTTATGGGGAAAACTCCTGGTGCCAGAAAGTAATTTCTTTTATGTTCACTGCAGCCGCTTTGAAATCAATAGAGGAAGAGCTGAATATTTCACACAGGCACCTAAAGTAAACATAGCAAGCTAAGAAAAGGCACCTGCCTACAGGAAACTTGATTAACGCAAGAGTATAAAAAGAATTAATCTGATAGAATGTGCAGAAATGAACCACAGCGACATTTTCATTTAAGTCAAGTTTTCTTTGTTCATTCAGGACCCGTCGTCCCCTCGCAGCGTCCAGTCATACTCGTCCAGGGAGAACGGCCTGGACAAGATGCCCCCATCTCGAAAGGAGGGCCCCCCACAGGCCAGCCCTACATCGTTGGCCTCATCTAGCAGCGCCACCTCCCCCTCCCGCAGCAAGGAGCCCCCACAGGTTCGACCACACTGGTGCAATCCATTCACGTGCAGCTTGCTAACCCAAATATTTGAACGATTTGCAGCGTGTTTGCTTCACATGTGCAGGATCACACACATGCAGATGGATGTGCTATATCGTGTCTCAGTGTTTCCATGCTGTCAGCGCACATGCTGTATTCTGCTGCTGTTTAATTCAAGGTCAATAGTTCGTTTGGGTTACTGTGCTGTATATTCAACGTCCCACACACATTCGGTCTTGGCTGTTGACATCCCACAGGGTCTCTCAGGTCCCATCTGCCCTCAGTCATCCTTATTGTCATTCTCATTTTGTTTGTGTGCTTTTCTTCGCCATTCTTCTGTCTGCGGTTTGCCCTGTCCTTCAGTGCCGAACTATCCCCCCCACCTAGCCTCACATCCATCTAATTCTAAAGGCATGCTGTTTATTTTGCCTCTCACACTAAATTTGTTTCCTTCTTTATCTTTTACATATTAACATTCTTTTCTTGCAGAGAGAGAAATCTAGCACTCCAGGGATGAAGCCCGGAACACCCATGTCTCAAGAGTCGAACACCCCTGGACCTAGTGGGCCCCCGCAGTTCAGACCTGTCCCTGGCAAACCTGGCGTGGACCCCCTGGGTGAGAAGGAAAATCTTTCCCCCCTTGAGTACATAACATCTGAGAGGGGTTCCTCATACTTAATTGGGAAAAAGAAACGGTGAACTTGTTAAAGCCTCAAGTTGAGTTGTGGAAACATTTTAATGACCATGCATTTCTCAGTCCCCAGAATATATAGGAAATGGCATTAAAATAGTTCATACAGACTGAAGAGGCAACTTTTCAGTGTGACCTCGATTTGAAGTTAAAGTTGTCTCGAATACGCCACCAGGCAATAGTTTGGACACACCTCTGTAAGTGTTGTATTGTTATTTTCAGCATTCTTCTCTAATACTGAAGACATCCCAACTGTAAAAGAATGCATGTAATTATGTAGTAAACAACCAAGTGTTGATCAACCCAGAACACGTTTTATATTTCAGATTGTCCAAATTGGCCACATTTAGCTTTAACACCTATGTACACTCAAGACATTCTCTCATCAGATTCTCTAGGTAGTCACCTAGAATGGTTTTCTATTCAGATGGGTCTTGTCAAGAGTTAATTTGTGTCATTTCTTCCCTTCTTAATGTGCTTTAGACCATCAGTTGTCTTGTGCAGTGGAAGTCAATAGTGATTGTGTCAGTGGTGCCACTGTACCTACTGTACAAATGCATATTAGGGCAAGAATCACTCCGCTAAGTAAAGACAATAGGCAGTCCATTACTTTAAGAACTGACAATCAGGCTGAAAAATCTCTATTCTTTGTCTTCAGTTTTAACATACAATGCTCACAATGATAAAACTAAAGAACAATCACTGAAGAAAATGTGTCCAAACCTTTGACAGGTAGTGTACTTTGTGTAGACAGTATGAGGTTTACAGCGCTAATCTTCAGCTGTATCCCACCAGGTTTCATTCAACTCATGTCAGGTGTTTCTTATTGTTTTAGTTACATTTTGTTTTGGGAATAGAGGTCACACTAAATTGTGACTTTTGCCTGTGAAAAACATTCACTTGTGTTTTTAATACCCTGCGCATATTTCCTGTATTTTCTTATGTCTTATAACGAGACTGAGAAAAAATATGTAGGCTCATTACAGCCCTCCAACACAACAACAAAGCTAAAGGTGGTATAAGACCTATTGTATGGTATTGCAAACCCACCCTCATTGGGTAAACTATTACTTTTAGTTTCTCACTGTGTTCAGGAGATAAATGTCTCCGACCGTCCTCTCAGGGACAGAGGTTTTCACCACACACGGGATCAATTAAAAATATGAATCTGCATTTGCAGAGAGGGATTTTCAGTGTGTACTTGCTTTGTATGGTGAAGTGATTCTATCAACACGGGGCCACGGTAGTTGGTATGGGTGTCAGCCAGCTCCCCACCACCGACCACCATCTGGACTTAATAAGCAGCTGTGGGCAAAAATATTCAGTGCGCCTCACTTTTTAAATGGAAAGATTAGGAGAGGTGATGGACTGTGACTGTGAGCTGCTTCATAATGAGCCTCCATCTATTCCACTGTATCTCTTTCTCTCTTTTTCCTCACATCACCTGTTAGCCTCGGCTCTGCTTATACACACGTACCGTAATGCATGCATATGGACAGGCTCGGTGCTGCACCTACATGTCTAGATAGCAGGTACAGAGGTGTGTGTGCACGCGCACGCGCACATGCACACACCTCTGTACCTGCTATCTAGACATGTAGGTGCAGCACACACACGTGCACTCTGTCTCACTGTAGGGAGCTATAGTGGCCAGCAGGGGTCAGTAGTGGTCCAGTGCTGTATCCAGGCATGTTGTCCTGGTTTTGTTGTAGGCAGCAGCTTGTTCTCAGCCTGTCGGTCACAGCCGTCCCTCACACTGAAAGGCTCTGCAGAAGAGGTCAGTTTGAATTTGTCAACACTACCAGTTTTAGTGCTTGGATCACATTTATTGCTCAGATCTGATTCACTTAATTGGCTGTTAAAAATTTTTTTTTAATGTGACAAATATCAGAATCCTGTGTGAGTGGTCACTTGAGCCGCACAGTCATATTGTTTCCATTTGAAAATACTCTACTACAAGCACATGTTCTTCATTCCACACCAACCTTTTAGTTAAGTTGCATATTATCAGGTAGTCACTGGTCAATAATCCCTCCTCAGTGTGTTATTATACAGTAGTACTTTGTATACTATTTGTTACAAAAAGAAGTTTTAGCTCTACTCTGCATGTGCAAAAATATGCTGAATATAAACAAAACATCCACCCTTAAACAATACAAAAAAATTAGTCACATGTCTAAAAACAGACCCATAACACAACCAGCCAAGACACCCAAGTGCTCAAAGGTGAAGACTGGACACATTTTAGAGCTGAATCTATTTGTGGTTGGGCTTATTTTCACTATTTTATGCTTTTTGAGTGAAGCTCTGTGAATATCTGGACAATAATTATTTGGATAATAATTTGTTCAGTTAAATAATTCAAACTCACTTGTTATTGTCTCCTCACCTGTCCCTGTTTGTTTCCTTGGTCTGTCCCCTCGTCCTCTAGCTCTGGGTCTCAGGAACCCTCTGGCAGTGCAGGGAGCGTACCCTCCGGGGGCTTTTGGCCTGCCTCCTCCGGGTGTGAACGGGGACCTGCCTGGGGCAGCGGGCTACGGTGCTGGCCTCCACTTAGTCTCCCCGCAGATGAATGGAGCTGCTGCTGCAGCAGCAGCAGCGGCTGCCGCTGGCTATGGACGGTCCCCTGTGGTGAGTTTGAAGCACCAGAGATAATTTGTCTTTTCAGTGTCACCGTCATATGTAATACCTCAGCATATAAAACTATTGGAGAGGCAAAAAAGGATGTATAGTGCGTAGGACTGTTTGAGTGAGAGCAATGGGAATTCAGGCTGCATTGTCATTTATTGTCTGAATCGATGACCTTGGATGTTGGAAAATCTCTTTACGTTTTTATATGGTCTAATTTCATTTTCAGATTTCATCTGACATTGTCTCTGCATTAACCATTTTATGAGGGACTTGTTTTTGTCTCTTCACTTTTTTTTCCTGTTTCCTCTTCTTCTCCTGATCAGATATTATTTCAGGTCTTTTTTTTTTTTCTCATGATGGTATATCTCCATCTCTTTCAGGTGGGCTATGAGTCTCCACACCCACATATGCGGGTCCCTGGGCTGCCTGCCAGCCTGCAGTCAGCCTCCGGAAAGCCGTGAGTTTCCTCTTCCTTCAGAGCACTCGTTTCCTCATCTACTCACTGCAGTCAAAAACCTCAGGCTGTCCTCAGATTTCAATTAGAACACCAGCAGAACAATGCACCTATAAGCAGACAAGAACGAAAAAGAACAAGGAGTATGTTGTTTGAGAAAGAACAGAAGAACATAAGTTGACTAAATGTAGATGGTAACTTGGTGTCAAGTTGTTTTATCGGTCCAACTATGGCTGCGTCATCAGATGTACAAATTTATGTTGGACAATATTATAATTTGCTCAGTTAAGAGAAATGCACAGACTTTTGATCCAAATGTAACACACTGTATTGAAACCTTGGCACAAACTGTTGTAATTTGATTAAGTCTGCAACAAAACGGGTGAAATAGTCTTACCATGGTATACATATATTCATGCAGGAGCCTCTTAAAACTCTGTTCAACTTCAAAATGAACCAAAGCTCCATGGTTACATTAAACGATGTATGCTCATGGAAAAACAGACACTCTGCCTGACACCGACATATTCAATGAAATATTGATTAATGTGCACAGTCCTTACAACAGAAAGTACTGTTAAGTAAATCAGTTGCATATACGTTTTGTAATTGCAGCACAGGCTTTTATTTCTTATTTGTGTAGGAGAATCTACATTGTAAGGAAAAATGTGTCATTTCCATAGAAGCTTGATCAAAGTTTAGCAGCAGAATGTTTCAAAACATTTGTAGTGAATGTTAATATTCAGTGTAAGTGTTTTAAAGGAGTGATAGAAAATTAGTGCAGCTTCCAACCTACTGACATTTACTAAACATCAGATGGATGCCATCAAAAAGTGAAGAGCATGTTAAGGGAATGCTGCTCAGTTGTTCAAAATCTATCAAACTGAAGCATTTTTCACTGCCCTCCATTTCAGATACTTGTTTCATGTGTGTTCTGTTCTTGCTGCACATTTTAATATTGTTTTTCATCTCTATGGATTTACCCACAGCTCTTACTCTATTTTCATTTCATTGCAACACTGCTACTTTTCCCTCCGTCTTTGGACCATTTTCTTATGTCTCCTTTTACAATGTTTAAGCTATACTAATACCAGTTTAAGTTGAACTAAATCTGTGTTTTTAATGGCACAGACTAATTTTCCTCCATGCATCTTCCCTTCAGTGCCTACTCGTTCCATGTGAGCGCTGACGGACAGATGCAACCGGTACCCTTTCCCCCCGATGCTTTGCTGGGTCCGGGCATCCCTCGGCATGCCCGTCAGATCCACACCCTGAACCACGGAGAGGTGGTGTGCGCCGTCACCATCAGCACCTCCACACGTCACGTCTACACCGGAGGCAAGGGCTGCGTCAAAGTGTGGGACATCAGCCAGCCCGGGAGCAAGAGTCCCATGGCCCAGCTGGACTGTCTGGTGAGACATGAGGGAGCAAGGGAGGGCACATCAACAGATGTTTTTAACCACTGATATTTTGTTTCCCATCCTGTCTATTAATGTTTTATCACCACAAGTGATCCTTTTATTTGCACACAAAAACAAATTTTATGATGAATTACTTTATGCTGTTGTCTTCTAGCCAAATCCTCCAGTATTGTTATTTATAGCTGTGATTCTGCTGTAGCAGCATCCTCAACTTTGTACGTTTATCCCCTTGTCGTCAATTATACAGCACTAAAGCATATATCATCATTTTATAAATATAGGATTTTCACACTTTTTTGTGTCGTTGTCCAAACAGAACCGGGATAACTACATCCGCTCCTGCAAACTGCTGTCTGATGGACGGACTCTCATTGTCGGCGGGGAGGCCAGCACGCTGTCCATCTGGGATTTGGCCACACCTACTCCTCGCATCAAGGCGGAGCTGACGTCGTCAGCCCCCGCCTGCTACGCTCTGGCCATTTCCCCCGACAACAAGGTCTGCTTCTCCTGCTGCAGCGACGGCAACATTGTGGTCTGGGATCTTCACAACCAAACTCTGGTCAGGTAGGAAGAGATGAGTGAATGTTTTTGTTTTACTTGTTGAATGAAACCCATAAAAATGGAAACACGGAAGAGAAGGATAAGAAGTGCAGAAAATGATGGTAAAGGAAGAGACATTATCGGATAGAAGACAAAGAGTGCACAGAAAATACTGGAACAACAAAATTACATGCTGAACTGTCAATCAAAAAGTAAAGAACAAGGGAAACAAGAAATAGCAACTATGGCCTAGAGGAAGGTTGCAGTGTGGGGCGGTGAGGGCAGTTTGTATATGCGTGGATAAAATGCTGTCTTTTTTCTCAGACAGTACCACTATTGTCCATATTTGTTGGCTTCTCTGCTGCCAGAGGTATTTTGCCAATTTTTTTTCAATATTCATGAAGCACAATGGCCAATTTCACTTTTTTTTTCTTCCAACGCACATTCTTGCACAGGAAAGTCTAAGAATTCAGGCTATCGTACAACAATTAGTTTTCCCTCGGAGGATGTTGTGCTTGCACTGCAAGTAAAAACACTGAGTGCAATAGAATATAGTGAGAATGTGTGGGATGCATTAGACATGATCAGCCAACTCTTTAGGTGTGCTTTAGAGCGAGTCCAAGTACAGTCATTAATGTCGCCAAAGTGGGTGTATAATAAGTAGCATCAAATATGTAACCTTTCTCAGACAAAACAAGCACTTTTCTATGCATTTTCTACTCTTAGCTTATGTTAGTGCTACTGGATTTTGTCAAGTCATTTTTTTTTTCAATATTCTTAGTGATTGCACTACCCTTAACATTAAGTTTGTTGTCCTCTAGTACACTTTTCTGCATTGACAAGCTTATTTTAACTATCTAGGAATAGCACAAATGCAGTTTTTGCCAGAAATTAAAACTAATGAGACTGACTTGAACTAGATGTATTAGTTATGGTCAGTTAACTTGTAAAGCAAGTTCAAGTAAAGTCGCTAACATCACCCAAGTGTCTGTTAAAATGATGGTCGTCAGAAATAAAACACTTTTGTTCCTTCCTTATACGTACAGGCAGTTCCAAGGCCACACAGATGGAGCGAGCTGCATCGATATCTCCAACGACGGCACCAAACTGTGGACGGGAGGACTGGACAACACTGTCCGCTGCTGGGACCTCCGAGAGGGACGACAGCTGCAGCAGCATGACTTCACCTCACAGGTACACACATCAATATCGGATCAGTGAATCCCTGCTAGAACATGTCAGATAAAACACAATTTCCAAACAGATCACATATGTCACAATGGCTCCAGTCTGTTCAGTTTACAGCAGAAGTCTCAAGCTCGTGCCATAAAGGGCCAAGACCCTGCAGGTTTTCTATCCATTCAGTCATTAAAGCAGGTGATTTAACTGATTAGCTCCGCCCCCTGATTGTTAATCAGGAACATCTACTTGTTAGATACTGGTTGGAGAGAAAACCTTCAGGGTCTCTGCCCTCCATGGAACAAATTTGAGACCCCTGATTTACAGGTATGGTTCTACATAATGACATAGCTGTACACCTGTAGAAAACAGACTCCTTTAATGCTCACATGTTGCCTTGCAGTCAAAAAATGTTTTCAATGTTTTTCGTTAGTGAGTCTCCTGACTCTCAAGCTTTGTAGGAGCTGTCGATCGGCAGAGAGGAAAAGTCAGAAGAAGCTCATTAATTCCACTGGAAAACTGTAACACATTCCACATACCCACTGCCACCAGTAGTGGTCTGTATTTGAATTTTATGACCATTACTCAAAGTTAGGATTGTGCTAACAGACAGGGTGCTTTTTTAGTTCCACATGAACACTTTAAAGACAAACTATTTGCCTGAAAACTAATATTATTTAGCAGTCTTTGTATTAATGCTGCTTCTTTCTCCTCTTGGATTTTCTCTTTGTTTCCGTCTGTGTGTGCGCAGATCTTCTCCCTGGGCTACTGTCCCACAGGCGAGTGGCTGGCGGTGGGAATGGAGAGCAGTAACGTTGAAGTCCTGCACGTCTCCAAACCTGACAAGTACCAGCTGCATCTCCACGAGAGCTGTGTTCTCTCCCTCAAGTTTGCCTACTGCGGTATGTACTCTGCCTCTCCGACACACCGATTCCAAATCTCACACACATACTGCATGTACACACTGGCTGGATTGATGGTTTGGTTACATCACATTACCTGAGGGTATTTAATCACAGAGAAGCAGAACAAATCTCTCCTTCGCTCATTATTCAGAAACAGTTTCGTCTCTCCCCTCCCCTTCTGTTCTTTACAAAAGCTGCTCTTCCTCTGTCGTCTTTCTCCATATCTCACCTCCCCCGAGGCTTTATCTGTTGATGGCTGTGTTTTTGTCCTGTAGGTAAATGGTTCGTGAGCACAGGCAAAGATAACCTCCTGAATGCATGGCGGACACCTTACGGATCCAGCATATTCCAGGTAGGAACATGGGCAGACACATAGGACCTGTTCTGCCAACAATCACTGCCTTTTGGGATTAAAATTAATTAATTACAGTGACAAGTGAGAAATTGTGATTTATCGTCTGTAAATAATTGTCAACACTAAAATCTTGTTAGAGGGTTATGTCTTGACACTAACATAGCTCTTTAACTTACTTTAACTGTTGTCGTTATTATAGGTGTGTCATGAAAACTTGAACAGTCAGAACAACTTGAAATCTCATTTTTCAGGAGCAGCCATAAAATTAATAAGTCACAATGTAAATTTTTAGAGCTGGAAAAAATTTTTTTTTTGATGACAGGGTTGTTTTATAGATTGAAATTTTTGGTGCAGACAGTTCCTCTCAGGTGTCATCAGTTTTAATAATAGTTAAAAAATAAAATGACAGTATAGTATGAGTAGAGCATTGGATTGTAAAAATTAATTTCCACGTATACAGTACTATGCAAGAGGCCACCTTGGGTTTGTTGTCTTGTCTTCATTTATGACCATGCACATGCACAAAAATTAAATCAATATAACGCTAAAACAGTTGAAGCACTTGCAAATATCCATCCTTAGTTTGTTTTTGTTGTACTGTAAATAAAAAATATGCATAGTGTAAATGCATACAAATCTGAATTAAAATAACAGGCAAAACGCCATAATAATATTATGACATATGCAGCTGAATGAAACCTGCTTTGAGTTAAAGCTTGCATTTTCTGACCCAAAAAGTTTTAAGTTGGAAGGAAGTGATACTTGACATTTTATTGTGGATAAGTTGAAATATTTTTTTTCTATATTTCTTGTCTATTGTGGTTCTGTTCATGTGTATGGTCAGTATAGTCTGCTAAAACAACAAAGCCAAGGCAGCCTAAAATTTTGCACAGTACTAAGACATCCAAGAGCATCTGCAGACAACTCTATACATGTACACAAGGCTCCTGATGAATGAATATACAGTCTACACTGTGTGCACAATTAGGCAAGTTGTATTTTGAGGATTAATTGCATTATTGAACAACTACAGTGTTCTTGGTGAATTCAAAATACTGTATTAACAAACCTCAAACATGAATATTTAAGAAAGCAAAAGTGAGGTTTTGTGTTTCATAGGAGAATATCTGTGTGCCAGCTATTAGTGTGCAGAATTATGCAACCAAATGAAAAATCTATTACAGTGGGAATAATAAACAACTCAAAATTTACAAATCATTTGACATTTCTAAAAAAAAAAAGTGAATATAGCAACCCTTCTTTTCAATAACAATTGTAAGTCTTTTGTTGATGGAATCTGTCAGTTTGTTGATCTGTGGGCAGTCAACTTTTTGTGCTGCAGTGACCATTGCCTCCCAGACACTGTTCAGAGGTGGTTCTTTTATTCACTGTGAATCTCCTGTACAAGAAGGGCCCACAGGTTCTCAATAGGGTTTAGGTCAGGTGAGGAAGGTGGCCATGTCATTATTCCTCCATCTTTAAGGCCTTTACCAGTCTTTACATTTCAACTTGTGTCTGATAGTCTGGTTTCAACCATCCTTACCCTGAAGAAAAGAAGGTGCCTAATGATTGTGCACACTTTTATATAGGGTACTGATCTCCTTAGGACACATGCCCTCTCATTTTATGTACAAATACACATCGCCTGATAAGCTGACATTCAAAAATCATTCAAGTTGATGCAGCTTGGAGTTGTAAAACATGCATAACAGTGATATGGTCAAAATACTCACTTGCCAAATAATTGTGCACATTATATATGCAACGGACTGAAATTTGTGAAATTCAGACATGCAAAGATGGGTTTAACGTCACATATATAACAAGACACTGCAATGCTTTAGGAGCAGTTTAATTCTGTGGTGTTTTTCCCTCCGTCTTAACACAAAAATGACTGTTTAGCCACAATTTACAGTTGACATTTACAAAAAAAAATCGTCATGCAGTTTGCATCTGTGTCACCTTTTCCAACCCTGAATTGTTTGTAACGAATTTCACAAAGCAAGACAGAAAAACTGTCAATTTAAGACAGATGCTGAAGAGAAATGTTATAAATGAAGTCGGCATCAGGACTTTCCTGAGTTTTGTGGAGGGTTCAGTTTCTAGAATATGTTGTCAGTAACTGACTTAAAACTGTGTTTTTGGATCTATATTCCTATCTGTAGAAAACCGCTCATTAAACTTGACAGTTTTGAGAATTTCAAGTAGATATAAAATTTACTCAAGGTTGGAATAACATAATGAAGTTATTTCTGTGTAGTTTAAAGAGCCTGTATGGCAGAATTTAAGAATGTACAGCTCCTCTCTGCTCTGCTGTTATTGCTCCAAATCAAAACTTAAAAGTATACCACCAGTCAAAAGTTTAGACATGACCTTTTTCAGTGTGTGTCTACTTTATCATTTTCAGTATTAATACTTGAGACATCCAAACTGAAAGAACATATAGAATTATGTAGTAAACAAAAAAAGGTGTTAAATGACCCAGAACATGTTTTATATTTTTGATTGTCCAAGGTAGCCACATTTAGTTTGATGTTCAGACTTTTAACTGGTGTCTCGGTCTACTATAATCTACTTTCGAATGCAAAAACTGATTTATCCATCTTTGTTTTTCCTAGTCAAAGGAGTCCTCGTCGGTCCTGAGCTGCGACATCTCCCCTGACGACCAGTTCATTGTCACCGGCTCTGGGGACAAAAAGGCCACAGTCTACGAAGTCATCTACTGAACTCTGATTGGCTACAAATAAATAAATCAAAAGAATCAGGGGTGGAGTCTCCTTCCTCCCGCACCAATGACTGTACAGAGAGAGGGTGGCTCGGAAACAAGAGACACTCGACTTGTACTTTGTTGTTTTTGTTTTCATTTGTGAAAGAAATGAGACAGAAGGCGAAGCGAAGAGGGCACAAAGTCACATCTCTGGAAAAAAAATAAAAAAAACAACTTTGAACTTTGTTGTTAATGCTCTGAAAATGCTGGTTAGACTATAGCTGTGCAACTGTGGGATTCCTCCAAAGAACTTTTGCTTTTGTTCCTTTTTTAAAAACAAAAAAACCTCTGTAGTGAACAAGAAATTAGCAGAAAACTTATTTTTTTAGCCTTTAAATTCTTTGCAGTCAGACCACGTGGAGAGGATAGGTGTGAGGGGAAAAGGCCGAGACGTGGGAATGAGGAAGCATGGGGAGGGCCGCAAAAGGGGGGAATTATGTTCGTCTTCTGTGCTGTGTAGAAATCCCAGTCTGCGTTGTTTGTAGCCTGGTTCGATCCAGCTCAGTTGGATCTGGTTGGTGTGTGGGTCCTGCTCTTTTTTTTTTTTTCCCCCTCCTGGTTAAATTTCATCAGCATCATGATTGTATCTTCTTCAGAACAGGCCTGTTTCCTCTAAAGTGTCCTGAGACCGAGTTTGTCTTTGTTCCTTGTATTTGTTGTTTTTTTTCCTTTAAAGTAGAACAAAGGCTGACTTATTTTAGAGATTTTTTCAGGGGAAACCAGTCTGGAATTTAAAAACCACAACCCAGAGGACAGAAAACAGATCTCCGTTTGAAACATTTCACAACAGGTACTCTTTAAGTTTCAGCGATGCGGCCTCTGCTGCATCATCCACAACCAACATTACAGGATGTGTTTTTCTATTGAATTTGTTAGGACACATAGACAGGTATTTTCACAACTGCATCATGATCATTGACCTTGCTATATGGACATGTAAATAAAGTTCTCTAAAGCCAAACCAGCATGTGATTTGTGATCTGGATTTGCTTTGATCAGAGACCGAGCTTGGTGGTGTGTTCCTGGTGCTCTTTCCACACATAGTGGTGTGATAAAATGATAAAGATTTACATTATGCTTAGTTGAGTAACATCTGATTGCCCTTATTTACCATTTCATTTAAAGGTTCCATACTATGAAAAATCCATATCTACTGGGTTTTGGGGTTTACATAAATTTTGTGGTGTCATAAAAGCTGTGAAAATATGGACATGCTCAGTACTGCCAATCCTAAGAAATCCACAGCAAAAGCAATTACTTTTTTCTAATTTGTGACATCACAGCTGGCATCAGTGGCAGGCCGTCCAATGCCATGTCTATACGTACCTGGGTATTTTGGAAAACGGATATTTTCTCATGCGGTTTGGCCTGTCATCCACATGAAAACGCCAGATCCAGTCACAGTGCAGATATGCAGTTATATAAAGATCTTTAAAAAGGTACCGTACTGTGGAAAAAAATGTTGCTTCCCTGTGGAGAGCAACTTTCAGGTACAGTACACATGCATCACCCAGACAAACAAAAATAATCACACTCATGACCCCACCCCAACAGGAAGCCCACCATTTTGGATTCTGTTGTAATTTTTTGCTGTTTTGGCCATTCACTTTTGTGTTTGAACAACCCTGTCCTACAGGTTTCCTCCAAATGGCTTGAAATTCACACCACATCATCTCCAGAGGTGGAGATTAAAAGTTTGTATAAAGGAGTTACAAAACATCAAACACATGGCCACTGCCCTCCATATTTTGAGCAATTTCGAAGTGTGTAAAAACAAGCAACAGATAATGCTTATAACTCAGAAGTGGATTATTCAATCTGTTCCAAACGTGACACAATTCATTACACACCTGACCTGAACACACGTACATGTCAATGGTGGCCAACACCATGTGTCGTCTTTTGACAATTTGAGACATTTGAAAAAAATCTTTGCAGCGAAAAAGGAAGCGTCGATATCGCTCTGATAAAGTCTGTCTCGGGGTCCAAATCATCAAGATCATTCTGCTTCGACAGAAACAGTGAAAAGGTTGCTGTAATGCATGCGAAGTAGAATTGCAGTGGATCAGGTGTGACTCACCAGCCAACTTGTTGTCAAACATGTTACAACCCAAAATACAGGTCAGAAATGCTGGGTTTAAACAAAAAAAAAAATTCAAAGCAGCATTTATTGAGAAATGCATGCTCACAGCGAGGCACCACAATCATCTTAGAAACATTTAGATGGAACGTGATTCATACGGATGATAAGTATGCTCTGCTGTGATCTGCAGCACAAAGGCTTTTCTCCATAGTGTCTACATTGTCATCTTTACGTCGCATCCTCTCTCGTGCAATAGCAGTAAAAAGCAAAAAGAAATTGCCTTCCAACTTAGCATCCCGCGCTCCACTATGACCGTGGCTCTCTGTAAATAATGCTGCGGTTGTTTTTTCATTGTGCTGAGTTTGCTCATAGTGTGGGGAGACAAAGGTGATCTGCAGCACAACAGGCTATGAAACAGAATATTAGAGCAATAATACCCAAGAGGGAGCTCTTCACTGATCTGGGTGTGTTCGAGGCTGTGCTGCTGAGAGGAAAAGTGTAAGTCTGAGAGAAAAAGACTAAATCATTTATCGCTTTTTCTGATTTTTGACAGAAATACGGGCATACGGGAGTAGGAGACTGTATTTTTGTACATGATTTAACTTCTACTGATGCAAGAATAGGAAGTACAAACGCCACCTTTACAAAAAGTTGGGATGTTTTCCAGAATATTTTTTTACACTTGGTTACATTTGTGGGAGGAGGTACAAAATGATCAAAATAGAGAAAATTTGAAAGGAAATGGAAGTTAGTAAAAAGTAACAAAATATTAAAAATGAACAAAATTAGTGAAATAATCAACAATATCAACAAAGTTAACTGGGGTTGCAAAATAATCAAGATATTAAACTAATGAACAAAATTACCTAAATGATAGACACATGGAAAGGAAATAAAGGAGACAAAAAATTGTAAAAGAAAAAAAATGAACCAAATTAGCAGAACAAAAATATTAAAATAAAATACCAGCAAAGTAAACAAAAAATAGAAAATTCATCCACAAAATATTACACATGAATAAAGTTAATCATCCACATTAAAAACAGAATATAGAATATTAGGCAATAATATATGAATCACTGCTCACAATTTACTCACTATTGGAGTACTTTAACTTTTTTACTCTTATTCAAGCACTTGTTTTTATGAGTACTGAATTATGAAGTAACAGGACTTCTACTTGCGTGTCATTTTGGTTTACGTTACCCACCTCCGGTCATGTCGTACTGATCCCAGATGTCTGGCAAGCTTTTATAAAAATAAAAAAAAACTTGTACAGAAGAAGCAGGCCTTCAGGCAGGAGTACATGCAGCCAAAGTGGTGTTTATGAACAAAAATCTTAATCCAACTGAGAAAAAACAACCCAAAGGCACTCAAATAAACAACTTAAACCCAAAATGATCAGAAAAACCCCAACAACAGCCTCACAGCAAACTGCCGCTTCCCTCTGTCTCAGCACTTGCACCTGCAAGGACCCTACCACCTGAACAGGTGAGGGGGGGGGGAGAATATAATGAGAGTTTAAATAAATAATATACCCTGTACAGGTAAACCAAACATATAATAGGATTCCTGCTGACATCCATCTAGATCTGACACTAACATATAAGCCTAAGTGTTCTGGTTTTAATGTAAAATGTCAAAACTCCAGAAATCTCTGTCATCTGCTGCTGTCCCTGTGCCCTCTGAACTCACTGCTCAGGATCTGATCAGACAAACCTGTACTCACTCTCCCTAAAGAGCTCCTGACTTCACCACAGCTAGCTTGTAATGATGATGTCATGCAAAAAAGTGCTTTTTTAGGGACTTTGAATAAAATGCCTAAAAAATAAAACTTCACGTCATAAATACACATAACATATAGAGTCATTTCCAACATTTTTTGTGGCAAAACACCAGACGGTTTGGTGAAAAAGGCAATATTTACAGTATGTCATAAAATTACTCAGAATCTTCTTATTTTCCTTTCGGCTGTTCCCTTCAGGGGTCGCCACAGCGAATCATCTGCCTCCATCTCACCCTATCCTC
>JAQQAE010007368.1:0-15921 GCA_029823295.1 Pseudamia nigra
GGGGGGGGGGGGGGGCTTGTTATTTTGTCTGTAAGCCTCGTGTGAAAATGTGTTACAGCAAAAAGCTTAAGAAACTATCGAAAGGTCTGATCATACTAAAGAGCAGAGAACAGTAAGACTGACAAATACATATCCATTATAACATGAGTGTAACAGTCATACGCTGATAAAAGCAGATGTATGGTGTATTTACAAAAAAAGGTTTATTCAGGCTCAAAACCTACAGATTTGAAATTAATTAGGTCTTATGAGAGACCAACTAAGATGTCTTCAGTTTAATATGAGCATTAGTTTTTTTTTTTAAGCAAAAGAAGGTTTTCTTTAAGCAAAAATATCAGCCCACAGTTCACAGTGTGGGTGTTTTTGTGCATCTCTGACACCATGAGGCCATTTAGAGACAACAGTAACTTCTGTGTGTCACTAGAACTTGTGAGTCGTCGTCACAGGACTTCACTAGAATCTGCTTATTTATTGTTTCATTCCTGATCATATGATCGTAAGCCTGTATGTATGTTTAACTGAGTTTACAGGCTAATAATGTTTATAATTATGACTTCCTGGAAATATTTGGCATCGCTGCTTCACTTTGATTGGGTGCCTATTAGCCACAAAGGGCTTAATAGAAAGTCTACTTTGAATTGAGGTTATGGAAAAACTGGAGAACAGGATTTGACACTGTGTGGGCATAGTGTTTCTGTAGAGTGTTTTCAGTGGCTGCATGTCCAGTGAAGCAGAAAAATTCATTACTGGTTCATTAGTCATGTCCTAAAAATCTCATAAATAACAAACCATATCCAAAACTGTTAACCATATTCACAGAACCATCTTTCCTATAAATGTTTTTGGTGCCTTCACACTGTCAAGCAACCATTTTGTTTTTATCTCATATTTTCTCTTCATCAGGCCCAGAAAGCTTGGATTGAGAGGACCTTCTGTAAAAGAGAATGTATTCACATATTTCCCAGCAAGGACCCAACCAGGTAACTGCTCTTGCCACCTTTCTTTGTTAAATTATTTATTACACATGTATAAACATACAGTATGACCTCTGGTTTAGTAGGATTGTATGTGATAGCCTTGCATTTACCATTTACTGTGAGAAAAACATGGAGTAAAATGTTGCCTATGTTACTCCGTGTGTCATCACTTTAGTCCATCCAAATTGCTTCAAAAATAATGTAAATCTCCATCCATTAAAGGGACATTCATCACAAGAACTCCTACAGATTGATTGGAACTAATGCATTAATTAATTTCCCATTTATTACTAGTTTTCAGACAGTTATCAGGATTAAATTGAATGCGCTAGGCTGTGCTTTAGGACCTGAATAATGTGCTGGGCTTTGAAAACAGCCTGAAAGCTGCCAAACTGTGCAGCCTTTTGTTATGGATGCACATATTTCCCAGAAATTACTTCAGTCATGAAAAAGCCTGTGTAATGTGTTTTCAAGGAAAAGAAACAGCCTTCATTAGTGGACAGATCAACCGTTCTAGCCCATTTCATGCAATTAATTACAGATGACAGTGAATAGTTAGACTCTCTGTGACCGTTTAAAAGTCAATTAATAAGGGGCGCACATTCAAAGAAGGCCAGGACTGAAATAGTGAGGAATATTTTTTCTCTTTGGTCTTTGTTGTAGATGTGCCTGTGGTCAGCTGACAACACAGCACGTGGCCATCCCTCCTGGTGCCAATTCAGTGGAGGAGCATCAGCTGGTGCAGATCGACAAGGACAAATGGAGTGTGATCAAGCACACCAGGACATACCCAACAAATGCCTTTGGTATAATCGAGTTCCAGGGGGGAGGATTCATTAACAAGGCCATGGTGAGCTTCAGTTTAAACAGATCTAACAGTGACCACCATGTGAAATCACAGCAAGGTGATGATGAGTCCTCTTGACAGGACATCTGGGAGATTTTAGCAGAAGTAAGTCACCACACTGAACTGTTCCTTTTCTGTCTGCATAGTACATTCGGGTTTCCTATGACACAAAGCCTGACAACCTGCTGCATCTAATGGTGAAGGACTGGCAGTTGGAGTTGCCCACCTTACTCATCTCTGTGCACGGGGGTCTTCAGAACTTTGACCTCCAGCCCAAACTCAAGCAAGTTTTTGGCAAAGGCCTGATCAAAGCTGCTGTCACGACCGGAGCGTGGATCTTCACGGGTGGCGTCAACACTGGTAGGACAATTCAGCTGAGGATAACATTTTTAATGTTCACTTAACAAATAGCTATTTGTGCCATTAGAAGATTACCTTTGGTCTAAATTGTCATTACATAATGCCTATTCTGCAATTTCCTGGGGGAGGTTTGACCTAGCCCATTGTCACAGGTTTAGCCACTATAATTAAAGCCTTTGTGAAAAAATTCATCACAAATGACAATCTTTACAGATTTTGAGCACAGCAGGCAGCTGTGTCCCCTGAAGCCCCATTAGAAAGCTGAGTCATGATTATTCATCTTAGTATGTTATGTTGTTTACACCTTAGGGGTCATCCGTCATGTGGGAGATGCCTTAAAGGACCATTCCTCCAAGTCGCGAGGGAAGGTATGTGCCATAGGAATTGCTCCATGGGGAATCTTGGAAAACAAAGAAGACCTCCTTGGAAAAGATGTGAGAATGTTTACAGCTTGAAAGTCCTTAGACGACCCTTATATTCAAGTATTTTTACAAGCTGAGTGTGTTGTTGCTTCTATTCCCAGGTAACAAAACCATATCAGACTATGGCAAATCCACTGAGCAAACTGGCTGTGCTGAACAACAGCCACTCCCACTTCATCCTGACTGACAATGGCACCTGTGGGAAGTACGGCTCTGAAGTCAAACTGCGTCGAATGCTGGAGAAGCACATCTCCCTACAGAAGATCAACACCCGTAAGTCAGGCAGCGCTCTTCAAGATGTCACTGTGTGCTTCACCTTTCATGGTGTGTGAGTGTTTTTGTGCCATAGTCTTGTTGGAACCATGGATGGAGACCTCCTCTGTGACCTGTGGGCTTCCCTTTGTCATCCTATGCCTGGAGCTCCGAAAAGGCAGGGACAGCAAAGGGATGCTCAGCTGTCACCACTGACTTCACCCCCTCCCTCCTCTGACTGTTCACACATCACATCAAAACTCAACATACTGTGCGTGAAAAGAAAAGACACATGTTATTGCTGTACTTTTAAGGTCTGGGACAGGGAGTCCCTCTGGTGTGCCTGATAGTGGAAGGAGGCCCTAATGTCATCTCCATCGCTCTGGAGAGTCTGAGAGACGAGCCTCCGATCCCTGTGGTGGTGTGCGATGGCAGTGGCCGTGCTTCTGACATCATTTCCTTTGCACACAAGTTCTCAGAAGACGGAGGGTGAGAATTAACATCCCAGTTGTGGTGGTCGTTGTCAAAAACGTCTCTGGCACAACTCTGAAATGTCCCCTTTATTTCTCTTCCTTCAGCCTGGTTAATGATGACGTCCGAGACCAACTTTTGGTGACTATTCAGAAAACTTTCAATTACAGCAAAAGTCAATCCCAGCAGATTCTGCTTATGGTAATGGAGTGCATGAAGAAACGAGAACTGGTAAGTAAAAGAGCAAACAGAGGAAAAAAAGTGAAGCTCATAGTCATCTTTTTATTTCATGATTGTTGTATCTATTTCAATCAATAAATGTTTGAGTCATGAAGCACCTCGTCTCCATCGTCATTCATCCATTCCACTCATCTGTGTCTTTCCATTAACATATTGAATAAACATAATCCCCACCACCTGCTTGTCATTTGCTTGTTGTGGTCATGTGCGGTACGTCACATAATCTGGGGCATTCACAGCTTTACTCCAGGTCAAGATCAACCCTGATGTATAAGCACACAGCTGTAAAGTGCTGCTGAGATTCTGCAGTGTGAAACTATTAATTCTCATATAAACAATAAATTTCACCACTCTGCAATAAATTGCCCATCCTGGGAAGAGACTTCACAGATAGCACATTAATCCTCCGCACTAAAAGTGTCTCCAATGTGTTTGCCAAAGACCTTGGTGCATAAACAGCAGCAGCATGTCTCCAGCAGATTTCCGGCATAGGCATCAGTGTTGTGATTTGTAGTTTGTAATACCCACTGCGTTTAATCTCCATACTCCATACATTTGGGTGGGAAAGAGCAGGACATAGTACCACCTGCTTATCCAGGGCTCTTACTTTATCCATTCACAGCAAACATGCACCAAACAGATGGAAGAGAGGTTCCATCTCCTTAATCCCCAGCCAGGTTCCTGTCTCTCCACTCGCTTGCCTTTTTTCAGTCCCCAGAGTCCGATCACTTGGGCAGAGAGTCCTCTATCCCCAGTGTATTAGACTGCTTAGTGCTCCGACACATTCAGATAAGCAACTTAAACTGCTTTTTCAAAGATCAGGCCACTGTGAGCCTTTTCTCCCCCCCCCATACCATTAAGTTTCCACTCATACCCAACCCAGGCAATGTGACACAGCCGCCAAAATATTTTAGCTTTTAACGGCTACACCATTGCCTGCTTTTAATCTAAAGTGCCATGACTAACCTACAGGTGAGTCAGTGTCACGGTCTTGGCATAATCCTTTCATCCTAAGTGCATCCCATGTGAACAGCTGGCTGAAAATAAATAAAAAGACTGATAGAGCACTTTGCCGCGATGTAACACCACAATCTAACATTTAATCAAATTCTGAGTTTAGGATTATTTTTATTTGCAGAAAGAGGAGACATAGCACTCCCTACGACAAGTTTTCAGTCTTTATAGCGATGCAGGCTGCTCCCAAAATGAACTCCGTGAAACCGAGCCACGCGTTCATACCAGCCTAATCCTATTTATCATGGCTGCACATGTGACAAGCCAGTCAGCATAATTTCATTTGATATAGTCGAGTCTATAAACGAGGCAAGCACTATCACTATATCTGACAAATAGATTGGCTCTTTATACTTAGAAGGTCAGAAAACCGAAGAGAGACGTCATGCTGAAAAAAATCTCATGTCAGTGGATGCCACATGTTTATAGTGATGAGAGTTAGGACATGGCAAAGACTAAATCAAACATGTTCGTGCAGGGGAATTGCCGTTTACAATTTTGTTTGACTTGGACTTTATTATAGGCACAATGAGAATGACTTTTTGATCATTTCATTAGGGAAATATGCAGAAATATGAGCCTCAGTTTTTGATTTGCAAAATGTCCAAAATAAAATTGAGTAGGGGGCAAGTAAGGCTAAAAAATCAGTAAAAGATGTTGAAAATAATGTGAATTCAGGCAACTGATGTGAATGGGAGATTTTGTTACCAGGTGTAATTCCATCATCCATTCTTTTTTTCATTATTCATGTGGTTTATTACACTATTGCCCATAAAGTTGGAATCATTTGTTTTCAGACACATTCCTCTTTTTATTTTTATTCATACACATCAGTAATCACCAATGAAAGAGACTCATCAACAAAGTTTTGAGAAGATATACATTTTACCTCTCAAGAATAAACGACATTGTCAAAATCATTTTGTGAGAAGAGGTAAAAAAATATTTATTCCAACTTTATGGGCAACAGTGTATCAAGTGCTTCCAAAATTATTTACATAACTGCATACCACATATTACCACTGGTTTGTTTTCTGTCCATTTCCTTCACACACAGATCACTGTTTTTCGAATGGGTTCAGAAGGACAACAAGATATTGAAATGGCCATTCTAACTGCATTGTTAAAAGGTAAAATATCAGACTGTATGACACTAAACTTTAAAAAGAACCAACTTTACATTAAATTCATTTGTCCACCACTTCTTTTAAGTATTTTTGAATTTGTCAGTTGACATGCAAACAGTATATTCCTGTTGGACATTTTTCCAAATTAAGATGTATACAGTATGCTGATATTACTTACTTTATGAGGTTTTTTTTTTGGAAAAAATTTGCCTCATTGGACAGTTTAGGTCATCTGTGGTGTGACAGAGATCCTCAGTTGTAGGGATAAAGGAAACAAAAAAATCTACATTTCTAGTTGAAAGGAGAAATACACCCACTTTCAAAGGTCTCATATAGTGACCCTTACATTTATAGCTCTATGGCTTATAGTGTATGTGCGTATAAACACTTATGTAAAGGTGTTTGCAAAATAAACTGTGCTGATTTGATTATTCCTTAATTTTTTCAGGACCTCTTTGCAACTCCGGGTTATGTGCATGTTATTATGCATGTTGTCTTTTTGAAATAAGGGCAAAAACCGAATATTGCCTGCATGTAAACTTAGAATCTTCCAGCTGCTTTATACTGACTTAACCCTTTTCTTTGTATCACATCAGGCACCAACGCATCAGCAGCAGATCAACTCAGTTTGGCTCTGGCCTGGAACAGAGTAGACATCGCTCGCAATCACATCTTTGTTTATGGACATAATTTACCAGTGAGTAGTGTTCAAGTCTTAACAGAGTAAATGTCCAATGGGTCAACAACAAATATGACATTTTATCAATATGGGGAACAAAATAGAAACAAAATAAGAAGCAAACTATGTGAAATTTTTTTTTAAATGGTCAAAGAAGCACAAAGTAAAAGATATAAAAACATTGTGAAAATGAGGAAAATAAGATGGGAAGTAAAGCAAAGTAAAAAAAAAAATGAAATACTCAAAAAGATACAAATATTTAAAGGCTAACATCCATACATAAAAATCCACAAAAATGAGCAAAATATAAACAAATCAATCAAAGGAAAAGTCAAAATCTATGAAAATATAAAAAAAATGACCATAGATGCACAAATTAAGAGGCAAAATAAATGAAAACACCATGAGCATGAGCAAAATAAAATGGGAAGTAAAGCAATGAAATGAACAAAAAAGAAGGAAAATTATCAACCCTGAACATAAAATTAACAAAAAAATTAAAAAAACAATAGAGAAAATGAGTAGAAAGTTACTGCAGAGAGTTTGCGCACCTTTGTAGGCCAGTATAGTATCAAATATACAGTATCAAATTGTGTGTTTAGTTGGATACTTACACAGCCTGTAGTGGCATACATTTGAAAGTAATACACCTAGGTCAAAGAAAGGAAGTCATATGTGTAAAGTGTTACAGCTTCACCGCCTTTTTCAATAGCCTGCAGGTGCCATCGTCAACACCACAACCTCTGGAGTTGTAACCCAGGAGAAGACAAAGAGTCCTGCCAGCGCTCCCCGCAACAAAGCCCGGGCCAAGAAGGGGAAAGGGAAAGGCAAAGCAAAACCTGAGCCTCCGGAGGAAACAGATCCAAGAAAACTGGAGCTGATCCGATGGGTAAGTTTGAAATAAAAGACTCTCAGCTCAGACTGAAATATCAGAGAGACTGTAAAGTGTAAATAATCATTCTCACCTTGTCCCAGGTGAACTCTCTGGAACAGGCCATGATGGATGCTCTGGTGTTGGACAGAGTAGACTTTGTTAAACTGCTTCTGGAGAATGGGGTCAATATTCACCACTTCCTCACCATCCCCAGATTAGAGGAGTTATACAACACGGTGAGCACCACACACTGTAGCAAAGGGAAATGAGAGCAAGTATGAGCTAAAAAATGTACCTGCTACTCACGGCACATTTGGTCCTAAATTATTGCACCTACTAAATCCCAAACTATGTGAAAATCATTGTAGCCTAAATGTCGGTTGAGCACACAAACAGACAGGCTTAGTGAGAATGTTTCAGCTTGAGGGTACTCCTCAAACAGAGGCAACTGCATCACAAACTGCTCAGATCATCATTTTATTTTTATTTTTTTACCAGGAGTGGTAGAAGGATTGTCTGAAGCCCCTGGTATAATTTTATGTAGGTTCAGTATAAATTGTGTGACAGGGTGAGTTAAACAAGTGAGTTACTGGAGTTGAACAGGCCCCTCTGCTCTCATCTAAAATGGGAGTTAATGTGGCAGATAGATGGACCTTCTGTCACTCTGAGGCTCAGCTTTTAAATTCTGTAAGTCAATGGGCTCTGGTTCCCTGATTTTCTGAAAGAGGACAAATGTGGCTACATCTCTGGCAAAACAGGGTGTAAATGATCTCTGCTTCAGAGCAGTTTTAGCATAAAATTCTCCACTCTGTCAGTTACAGTCCCACTCTAACTCATGAACACTCCATCCCATTGACTCACATTATAAACTCAAAAAAGTCTAAAAAAAAAAATCACATAAAACTTAAACTGTGATTTTGTAACAAAAAATGCACCAGATAACAAAATACCGATGGTCATAAAAAAGTCAAATATTTTGTGACTCTTTTAAACTTTCAATCATGTTCCTGTATGACTACTGTAGGCTGTGTGACTCCTGGGTGTTTTTATGACTTTTTGGTGGCTTCATTAGAAATGAATGGGATTTTTTTTTGGCAGTTTTTTATGATTTTTTTTCTCTGTTGTTGCTCTAATTGCAAAACTGTATAATAACACACTATTTCCAGAATTTAGACAGGTTTTCTTGTATCATTTGTGAGGGTTTTCACAAAGCCCTGCAAGCTGAAACACAAAATTTGTATAGAAGAAAAAAAAGAAACATGCTCAGTAGTAATGTGTTACTTTTATGCTTTGCAGAGTGTTTTTGTACATAAACACAGGTAAAACTGAATTGAAGATGCCAGTTATCATTCATTCTTCTCTTATCTTATCTGCAGAAACTTGGCCCTGCTAATACACTGCACGCTGTTGTTAGGGATGTCAAAAAGGTACAGTGAGCTATTTCTTTGTTGTATAATATTTATTAAGGTTGTACATTTTATTCTTTCTTTTAAAGGCCCAGTCAATGATATTGGGAATTTAGCTTTTAGCTCATGGTTTGTTGTGACATGTTTGTACAGGTGACATGCCAGTAAACACGGCTTACAACCTTATCGGTGCACGAGCTAATGCATGAGCTAATGCACTCACGCACAAAGCTGAAAACAGTCACAGCAGTAGTTATCAACTGTAGCTTATCTAACCATAGGATGACTGAGGAGATTTCACATTCCTTCAACATCTGATACAGGTCAGAAAAGAACAGACATACTAACTTGACAACTGCGAGGTTGTAAGCCGCGTTGACTGGCAGGTCACCTGTTTAATCAGCTAAGCGATATGGGTCTGCCACAAACAAAAGGCTGCTAGCAAGCTTCCCAACATCGTCAGCTGAACCATTAAGTTACAATATTTACGTACTTTAATATGCATTATTCTGGCGATTCTGCAGGGAAACCTTCCTCCAGATTATCAGATCACTTTGATTGACATTGGTTTGGTGCTGGAGTACCTCATGGGTGGAGCTTACAGGAGTAATTACACCAGGAAGGCTTTCCGCAACCTCTACAATAATTTGTATGGACTTAAAAGGGTATGCCACAATGGAAGACAACAATTTAGGTGTGTCTGCTACCTTCACCCGTTAATGTTTGTTGTAAAATTATATTATGTTCTTTTTTTGCAGCCAAAAGCTCTGAAGCTTCTTGGAATGGAGGTACAGTATCTTTCCTGTAATAAAACCGGTACAAAAATCTAGCAAAGCACAATTAGCAGAACAAGTATAAACAAGTCTTTTTTGATGTTAGGATGATGACCCAAGGCCAAAAGGCAAGAAAAAGGCCAAAAAGAAGAAAGAAGAGGAGGTTGAGATAGATGTGGATGACCCCGAGGTGTGTCGGTTCAAGTTTCCCTTTCATGAGCTGATGCTGTGGGCAGTGTTGATGAAACGCCAGAAGATGGCGCTGTTTCTCTGGCAGCGTGGAGAGGAGGCCATGGCCAAGGCACTGGTGGCTTGTAAACTGTACAAGGCCATGGCCCATGAGTGCTCTGAGAGTGAACTGGTGGATGACATCTCCCAAGACCTGGAAAACAACTCCAAGTCAGTCATGTTCAACACAGTTAACAGAATATAGATTATATTAGGAACAGTTTTAAAGCTACTGTTGTTGTTTTCCCTTTGACAGAGAATTTGGACAACTGGCCTATGAGCTGCTGGACCAGTCCTACAAGCATGATGAACAGGTGGCCATGAAACTCCTCACGTATGAGCTGGTCAACTGGAGTAACTCCACCTGCCTGAAGCTGGCTGTGGCTGCAAAGCAACGTGACTTCATCGCCCACACCTGCAGCCAGATGTTACTCACCGACATGTGGATGGGCTGCTTAAGGATTGGCAAAAATCCAGGCCTTAAGGTGCACATCAAATATTATGTGGTTTCCCATGCACAACACAATTAAAGGATCTATATGCACCTTACTAATAACACTGAAATGTTCACAACCTAGGTTATTCTGGGAATCATTGTACCTCCTTTGATTCTTCTGCTGGATTTCCGTATTGGTGATGACATATCCTACCAAGCACCTGGAGGTAAAGAGGAAGGAAAAGACAAGGATGATGATGCAAAATCTAGCAAGGTACTGATGAATTTATTCATATTACTTTGATCCTTGCTCTGTCCCAGTGTAAAATAACAGACGTGCATGTGTATTTCAAAATTCTCTCAAACAATGAACGTAGATTAGTGTCAGATGAAGAGGTCAAACATAGACCTATGAGTCAAAAGTTGTTGCCGATATCAACGCAATTTTAGAACCAAAGAGGAGGGTCTGCTGCCTTTGAAGATGTGCAAAAAAATCTACTAGTTATTGACATTTAAAAACCTGCATTTCTGTTTTTACTGGAAGCTGTCAGCTGAATTAATAATAGAGTGAATGTGAGAGCTAAAGGAACTACTTACTGCTTAAAAAGTCCTACAATAGTAAAAATGTCCTACCTGAAAGAGCATACATTTCCCTACATATTTAATACACTCTCTGGCCACTTTTTTAGGTACACCTTACTAGTACCGAGTTGGGCCTCCTAGCTATCATAAGATGGTACACTGTGGTCATAAAGGGATCAGCAGTAATACTCATGTAGGCTTTGACATTGAAACAATGCACAGTTTGAACTAAAGATCCCAAAATTAGCCACCACAGGCAGCCTGAAGACTTGATACAAGGTAGGATGGATGGATGTCATAGCAGACACTGGGTCTCACTAGATAAGGCAACACTTTCCAGGCTTCTGTTGATCACTTTTGCTGAGTCCGTGTGAGTTGTAGCCTTAGTTTCCTGTTCTTATCTGACAGAGGTGTCACCATGCGTGATCTTCTGCTACTGTTGTCCATCTGCTTTAAGGTTTGACATGTTGTACCGTACGTCCACAGATGCTCTTCTGCATGACTCAGTTGTAACCCATGGTCATTTACGTTACTATTGCCTTCCATCGTCTCAAACCAGTCTGTCCATTTTCATCTGATCCCTGGCATCAACAAGGTCATTTCATCTAGAGAACTGTTGCTCACTGGACATTTTGGATTTTTTTTAGACTTTTCTTTGCCAACTCTAGACATAGTTGTGTGTACAAATCCCAATAGATCAGCAGTTTGTGAAATACACAGACCAGTCCATGTGGCACCAACAACCATGTCATGTTCAAAGTCGTTTTTGTTCATTTTTTGCTCATTTGCTGGATTCTTTTGTTGATTTTTTTTTGCTGATTTTGGTCACTATTTTGTACATTTTTATCCATTTTCTTAATTCTTTTGTTCATCTTTTTTCATTCAGTTCATTATTTTGTGCATTTTTGTTAATTTTCTTTATTGTTTTGTTCATTTGTTCATCATTTTGTTCATTATTTGTACATTTTTGTTCAGTTCCTTGTGTCTCCCTGCCTAAATGCCCTGAACTGCTGCCGTGTGATTGGCTGATTAGAAATTTGCATGAACAAACTGTGTTCACAAGACAATGAAGATGACAGTGAGTGCACGGACAGACATACTCTACTACTTTATACACAAATATCATTTGTCATGTTGTAGGAACCAGCTGATGCAGCCTCTAGAAAAGGGGATGAAGAGGAGGGCAGCGCTAAAGTCCGCAAAATCCCTATCGGCAAACGGCTGTTTGAGTTCTACGATGCACCCTTCACCAAGTTCTGGTTCAACACAGTGAGTTAGAAATTAACTTAAAGGTTTAGTTCATACAGTAGTCATCTTTTCTCCCTGACACTATTTTCTCCTTGTGACAGATTTCTTATCTGGGTTATTTGATGTTATACAACTACATCATCTTGGTCAAAATGGAGCGATGGCCCTCTATACAAGAGTGGACTGTTATTGCATACATACTCACACTGGGCACTGAAAAAGTCCGACAGGTAAACGGGTACACGGCAACACATGTGATGACAATCAAGGGCGTAGGTTTCATTTGAAGACACTTTAGAAACATTTTTAGTCAGGCACCTGTGGATTCTACTAGAGATTTTACATTATTTCATTGTTTTCTGTGCTGCTTGCAGTTGGAAACAAATGACAAATAGAGCATTCCATTCCATTATTTGTGATTAAAACAAGACAAAGTAAAAAAATGAGCACCGTAATAGACACAAATGTGCAAATTAAGAATCAAAATAAACAGAAATGGAATAAGAATCAAAAGTGACGCAATATCTACATTTCTTATTGTTAATTTGCTCTTTTAATGTAAAATAAGATGTATAAGAATAAAGGTTATTTTGTTCATTTTGATTAAATCAAGAACAACTGAATAGACAAAATAATCAGGAATATTATCAAAATAATCCACAAAATGAACAGAAATTAATGAAATCATCCAAATTAATAAATAGAAATAAACAAAAAATGAGATAAATCATTAACGAAATTCCTGAAAATGAGCGAAATAATGGAGAAAATGGATGACTATAAAGAAAATATTCCAAAGACAACATAAATTAACAAACTAATTAAGAAAATGAATAACAATTACTGAAAAAGGTCAAAATTATATACAATAAATTAGAAAAATTGAACCAATTAGTATAGAAAGTGAACAAAAATGAACAAAGTGGCTAAGAAAATGAACAAAAATGAACAGAATAATTCATTAAATAAACAAAATTGAACAAAAAATTATGGAAATAATTTAAACAAAACAAAATGATATACAACACGAGAAGAACTGAACAAATTATTGAAGAAAAATGAAGAAAATAATCCAAAAAATGAAAAAGTCATAAAAGGAAATAACAAAAATGTATCAAATTATGCAAAAAATGAAACAAAATTAACAAATTAATCATAGGCAATCATAGACAATGAATGAAGAGGATTGTCACTGAAGAAAATAAGCCACAAAATAATCAGAAACTAACAAAAAAATGTGCATAATAATTTAAGAAATGAAGAATAATGAAAAAAGAAACAAAGTAATCCACAAAATGTCTGAAAATGACCAAAATATTGAACAAAATTTATAAAATACAAGAAACATGTACCACAATGAACAAAACAATCAAGACAATGAATGGAATGAAGAAGATAATGCACAAAATGATCAGAAATTAAATGTACAACATAATATAAGAAATGAAAGAAGAACTAAAAATTCCGCAAAGTGAATAAAAATGTGTGAAAAAGAACCAAAAGGAACAAAAAGGAACAAAATAATCGACAAAAAGGAACAAAATAATCCACCAAGTGACCAAAAATGTGTGAAAAAGAACCACGATTATGACCAAAATAAACAAATTGAACAAAATAATGGACTAAATGAACAAAATAATGGACAAAATGAACAAAAAGGAACAAAGTCATCCACAAAGTGAACAAAAATGTGTGAAAAAGAACCACAATTATGACCAAAGTAAACAAAATGAACAAGATAATGGACAAAAGCAACAAAATAATGGACAAAATGAACAAAATAATGGGCAAAATGATCAAAGTAATGGACAAAATGAACAAAATCAATGGAAAGATGAACAAAAAAGGAACAAAGTCATCCACGAAGTGAACAAAAATGTGTGAAAAAAATCACAATGATAAACAAAAATGTCATTTTGGGCTATGAATCCCCCCCCCCCCATACCCCGTTGAAACCTGCCTACCAACCGGCTGGTATCACATCTTACAGGCCTTCCCATAGGTTCTGTTGACTTTTGCTGGACTTTTGACCTCTGCCGTCTCCATAGATCCTGATGTCGGAGCCGGGGAAGCTGAAGCAGAAGATCAGCGTGTGGTTGGAGGAGTACTGGAACATCACGGACCTGGTGGCCATCTCCACCTTCCTGCTGGGCCTCATGCTCCGGCTGCAGCACGAGCCTTACATGGGCTACGGCAGAGTCATCTACTGCATCGACATCATCTTCTGGTACATCCGCGTCCTCGACATCTTCGGAGTCAATAAATACCTGGGACCGTATGTCATGATGATAGGCAAGATGGTAAGAATATCCAGAGCGCTAATGATAAGGTCAGAACCTAAAGTGAGCCGTGGAAACGGGTCAACCATTTGCTTACTACTCTTGTTCATTTTTTATCTTTATTTGTGCATTTTGTTGATTTTCTTGATTGTTTTATTATTTTTTTATCTTTTTTTGCACATTTTGATTGATTTTCTTGATTGTTTTATTCATTATTGATCAATATTTTGTACATTTTAGTTGATTTTCTTGATTGCTTTATTCATTTTTGATCATTTTTTCCCCATTTTTGTAGATATTCTTGATATGTTTAATTGATTTCTGATCATTTTCCTTCAGTTTTGCTAGTTCTCTTCATTATTTTATCATTTCCATCATTTTCATTCAATGTCTTTACAATTTTGTTATTTTTTCTCTTATTTAATTCATTTCCATTCATTTTGTGTGTTATTTCATACATTTTTGTTTGTGTTATGAATATTTTGCTCATTTTTTTGTTCTTTTTAGTTCAATTTGAGGGTTATTTTTATTTTTTATTATTTTGTCCACTCCTTTTAATTTTCTTGAATTTTTTTTTCATTATTGTTAACTATCTTTATTTGTTGATTTTTCATTATTTCTGATCATTTGGGGGATTATTTTCTTAATTCTTTAAAATTATTTTGTGCATTTATTTCATCTATCATTTAAAAAAAATCATTATTTCCATTTATTTTATTTCTTATTATGTTCATTTTTTGCTTGGTTTTGTTATTTGGTTAAATTTTATTTGCTGTCTTTATTATTTCGTTCATTGCTTTTCATATTGCAGATACTTTGCAGTATCTATTATTTGGTTAATTTTTCTTTTGTTGTTTATTTTCTTAATTATATTGCTCTTTTGTGTTCATATGTGTTCATTTTCTGTCATATTTTGTTCACTTTTTTGTTAACGTCTGCTACTGTATTTATTTAATGCTGTGAATGCTATTAAATCAAAATTAAGAAAATAAATTGTGTTCAGTTTTATACATCTCATCATTATCTCCAGTGTTCCTGGACCCAAACTCACCATACTTGGCACTTGGGTAGTCGGGGTAGGGGGAAGGGTTGCTATTGCAAGTACCATTAATTTGAATGTAACGGACTTGGTACGTGTTGAAATATATGTCTGCTTCTTTTCTTGCAGATGATTGACATGATGTACTTTGTCGTGATCATGCTGGTCGTGCTCATGAGTTTCGGGGTGGCACGTCAGGCCATCCTCCACCCTGATGAGGAACCCACGTGGCGTCTGGCGAGAAACATTTTCTACATGCCCTACTGGATGATCTATGGGGAGGTTTTTGCAGACTCGATAGACCGTAAGACTAGAATTCATAGTAAGATTCTGTTTCCTGATTCTGGGCAGATGATCAGTGTTACATTAACTCTCATGATGATTCTGATTTTTTTTCCCTTTGGCTTTGGATACATTATTCTCCTGCCCTTTGGTACTTTGTCTCCCCCTGCTGGTACATTCAGGCAAGGGCGTAGGTTTGCATAGGGACGGTAGGGACAAAACACTACCAACTTTTCACGAGGCTCAAATTGTCCCCACCAACTTTTAAGCAACCTTATTTGCATTATACAATGAATTCAGTTATATATGTAATTTAGATTGCCTTCCCATATGTTGTAAGGATAGAATTGACCCTACCATTATTAAGTGAATTATTTTCATTATG